>JAXIVJ010004176.1:0-10000 GCA_036785665.1 Chirona hameri | reverse complement strand
CGATAAATGTTACGTTCTGCGTGTTTTATCGCAAAGGAAAAAAAACATTAGATTGTTTCGACCTGTTACCGAAACATGTATTCCATTGCCATAATGAGGTTTGTCAATGGTATGTTCTTCTGCATTCTAAAGTAATTAAATATTTTTTCCCATTTACGTTTTTGTATTTAGCAAAAGAAAATGACATAAACATTGCAGCCACAGGCGTGCGACCAAGTATCGCAAACAACTGAACCACGAAAAGGCGCGAGGCTGTCGAACACAATCCCATTCTTCTTTTACTCGACAGCACAACACACAAATATACAAAATGTCGATTACCATGAATCACAAATACAGCCCTGCGCGTGTAGAAATCAGCTGGCATGTATCCAATGTGTGACGACTTCTTGTCCGAGATGTTGATAGAGGCATATCTCCAGAGATTCAGGTTCTCATTTTTAGCCGTTTTGGACATCATTGTGCATTCTATTTAGTTTGTATTTATAATTTGATGTGCATCGTATTCTGACCGGGCGAAAACAAATGCGAAAGTCCCTGGTTCACCAACAAGCATGCATATTATTACGCTGTAACATGTAACACATTCAATTACTTATAAGCACAACTCCACAGTGACGCCGCTTCAACACATACGCGCACACACCCACAGGCACACGTACAAATGAACACAGGCAACTCGTCATGTATACACCAGCAAATTACGTAGAATTTGAGTACTTGGTACAGCGTGCTGCGTGCGCGCCTGGTGCTCGTAAACTGTAAGTCCAGCCGTCACTACTCGGCTTGCCAAACAATGCTGGAACACCACATTGCAAGGTGCAAGGTGCACCACATTGCAAGGTGCAAGGTGCACCACATTGCAAGGTGCAAGGTGCACCACATTGCAAGGTCACGATAACAAAGTAGCACGAGTGTCGCCCATCATACCGCTGCACAGAGTGGTCAGGATTTGTACGTGTTACTTTCATTGTGCGCCATCACCATCACTTGGTCCATATAGGTCCATATAGGTCCATATATGTCCATATAGGTCTTTATAGGTCTTTATAGGTCCATATAGGTCCATATAGGTCCATATAGGTCCATATAGGTTCATATAGGTCCATATAGGTCCATATAGGTCCATATAAGTCCAAATAGGTCCATATAGGTCCATATAGGTCCCTATAGGTCCATGTAGGTCCATATAGGTCCTTATAGGTCCATATAGGTCCATATAGATCCATATAGGTCCATATAGGTCCATATAGGTCCATACATGTCCATATAGGTCCATATAGGTCCATATAGGTCCATATATGTCCATATATGTCCATACAGGTCCATATAGGTCAATATAGGTCTATATAGGTCCATATAGGTCCATATAGGTCCATATAAGTCCATATAGGTCCATATAGGGCCATATAGGTCCCTATAGGTCCATGTAGGTCCATATAGGTCCTTATAGGTCCATATAGGTCCATATAGATCTATATAGGTCCATATAGGTCCATATAGGTCCATATATGTCCATATATGTCCATATAGGTCCATATAGGTCCATATATGTCCATATATGTCCATATATGTCCATATAGGTCCATATAGGTCCATATAGGTCCATATAGGTCCATATAGGTCCATATAGGTCCATATAGGTCCATATATATCCATATAGGTCCATATAGGTTCATATAGGTCCATTTATGTCCATATATGTCCATATATGTCCATACATGTCCATATATGTCCATATATGTCCATATATGTCCATATAGGTCCATATAGATCCATATAGGTCCATATAGGACTATATATGTCCATATATGTCCATATATAACCATATATGTCCATATATGTCCATATAGGTCCATATAGGTCCATATATGTCCATATAGGTCCATATATGTCCATATAGGTCCATATAGGTCCATATATGGCCATATAGGTCCATATATGTCCATATATGTCGATATATGTGCATATAGGTCCATATAGGTCCAAATATGTCCATATAAGTCCATATATGTCCAAATAGGTCCATATAGGTCAATATAGGTCCATATAGATCCATATAGGTCCATATAGGTCCATGTGTCCATATATGTCCATATAGGTCCACATATGTCCATATAGGTGCATATATGTCCATATATGTCCATATAGGTCCATATATGTCCATATAGGTCCATATATGTCCATATAGGTCCATATATGTCCATATAGGTCCATATATGTCCATATATGTCCATATATGTCCATATATGTCCATATATGTCCATATATGTCCAATTAAATGTCCAAATATGTCCATATATGTCCATATAGGTCCATATATGTCCATATATGTCCATATAGGTCCATATAGGTCCATATAGGTCCATATAGATCCATATAGATCCATATATGTCCATATATGTCCATATAGGTCCATATAGGTCCATATAGGTCCATATAGGTCCATATAGGTCCATATAGGTCCATATAGGTCCATATATATCCGACTCGCGTGACAAAGTCCACAACAGGACACTATAGATGATGTTTAATTGAAGGTTGTCATAAGTAAACACTATAAAACGATGGGTATGCATGGGAGAAGCTCATGTCTGAAAAACGCTAAAAACTTAAACCCTGTAGATGATGTCCTGTAAGTGTTCCTTTTGCAAGACAGCATAGTTCATGGTATCCTACGTATACCACGTTTGTCTAACCCCGGGAGGTCAACAGAAGTTAAACGGACTTAGTAAAATAAAATAATACGCATATGTGGTGACATGTGAAAACGGTAAAAGCCACATTCACTTCAGCAACAACAGCAATTGGTGAATAAGCATACGATTCTCTGAGATAACATGTTTGTGAGCTGAGGAGCGACACGAGTGTGACTAGAACATGACTAGAACAACACATATACCAGGCTACTGCTCTGAGTTGCTGGTCAGCCCGCGGTTGCGGTTCAACTGAGTTGTTGGTCGAGCATGCTGATGCCAGTAGCCATGTGCCGCTGCCGATCCGCTGACCAGCAGACTCTGCTGCGTGTATACTCCTTGCATGCCATGAATTCACCTCTCCGGTCACTCCGACGCATATGATGAGATGATTGTCTATAGTGTTATAAGCCACAACTGGTCCTACATAGCCATCGGATGCCTTCTTCAAACACCGGTGTCACTTGTGCTTGGCAACTGAACACTGCTTCACCCGTATAGGTACACGAAGGCATTTGAAGCTGAGAGGTCGGCAATGCTTTGCGGACGGATGAATCACATTCGACTTCTAAACCGACTGTGAACTCCCGACTCACTCTATTGGTGGAGAATAGTATATCACGACCAGCTTTTCCTTATGCAGCGAAACTCGCAAGTCGCAATCACTATTTAGTTTAGTCGCATTACATAATGTTACAGGTCTTCGACTGAAAAAGATAGAGCGTATCTTCAATATCAAAAATTAAAACTCCGCACAACCGATGAGATCATGGAATTGAACACAACCTAAGGTAGGTATACAAACGAGAAATTCGACACAATTTACGAAACTGTGCAAGATAATTAGATCAATAATAGTCATACCATGATACCACATGACAAACATTTGAAGCTGAGTAATTTCAACAATATCCACCCCGGGAGACATTCAACTGAAGTCCAAATTAAATATCCCAACTTCAGTTACTTTCATGATGCAGGACAACAGCTGAGGACATCAGACCACGTTCCGAGGAAATCGTGAAACTTACCATCATTTTATTCTTCTTCTTCTTTTTCTGGTGCTCGGGCGTCTTTTGCTCGTCAGCTGGCTGCTGGTCGGATGCAGTAGTGTCAGCTGGCTGCTGGTCGGATGCAGTAGTGTCAGGTGGCGGCGGCGGCGTGTCGGCATTGGTGGTGGGCTGCTGGTCCGAGGTCAGGAAGAGGTTGGCCGGCCGATCGTCCTCCGCCTCCGCCTCAGCACCTTCCACTGGGAGGACTGTTAACACAGGGCACCTCCCTCTCAGACGGTGACACACCCTCCCCTCTGAGGGAGGGAATCCTTCGCCTCCACCTCAGCACCCTCCACGGGGAGGACTGTCAACACAGGGCACCTCCCTCTCAGACGGTGACACACCCTCCCCTCTGAGGCAGGGAATCCTCCGCCTCCACCTCAGCACCTTCCACTGGGAGGACTGTTAACACAGGGCACCTCCCTCTCAGACCGTGACACACCCTCCCCTCTGAGGGAGGGAATCCTCCGCCTCCACCTCAGCACCCTCCACGGGGAGGACTGTCAACACAGGACACCTCCCTCTCAGACGGTGACACACCCTCCCCTCTGAGGCAGGGAATCCTCCGCCCCCACCTCAGCACCTTCCACTGGGAGGACTGTTAACACAGGGCACCTCCCTCTCAGACGGTGACACAACCTCCCCTCTGAGGCAGGGAATCCTACGCCTCCACCTCAGCACCTTCCACTGGGAGGACTGTTAACACAGGGCACCTTCCTCTTAGACGGTGACACACCCTCCCCTCTGAGGCAGGGAATCCTCCGCCCCCACCTCAGCACCTTCCACTGGGAGGACTGTTAACACAGGGCACCTCCCTCTCAGACGGTGACACACCCTCCCCTCTGAGGCAGGGAATCCTACGCCTCCACCTCAGCACCTTCCACTGGGAGGACTGTTAACACAGGGCACCTCCCTCTCAGACGGTGACACACCCTGCCCTCTGAGGGAGGGAATCCTCCGCCTCCACCTCAGCACCCTCCACGGGGAGGACTGTCAACACAGGGCACCTCCCTCTCAGACGGTGACACACCCTCCCCTCTGAGGCAGGGAATCCTCCGCCTCCACCTCAGCACCTTCCACTGGGAGGACTGTTAACACAGGGCACCTCCCTCTCAGACGGTGACACACCCTCCTCTCTGAGGGAGGGAATCCTCCGCCTCCACCTCAGCACCCTCCACGGGGAGGACTGTCAACACAGGGTACCTCCCTCTCAGACGGTGACACACCCTCCCCTCTGAGGCAGGGAATCCTCCGCCTCCACCTCAGCACCTTCCACTGGGAGGACTGTTAACACAGGGCACCTCCCTCTCAGACGGTGACACACCCTCCCCTCTGAGGCAGGGAATCCTCCGCCTCCACCTCAGCACCTTCCACTGGGAGGACTGTTAACACAGGGCACCTCCCTCTCAGACGGTGACACACCCTCCCCTCTGAGGGAGGGAATCCTCCGCCTCCGCCTCAGCACCCTCCACGGGAGGACTGTCAACACAGGACACCTCCCTCTCAGACGGTGACACACCCTCCCCTCTGAGGCAGGGAATCCTCCGCCCCCACCTCAGCACCTTCCACTGGGAGGACTGTTAACACAGGGCACCTCCCTCTCAGACGGTGACACAACCTCCCCTCTGAGGGAGAGAATCCTCCGCCTCCACCTCAGCACCTTCCACTGGGAGGACTGTTAACACAGGGCACCTCCCTCTTAGACGGTGACACACCCTCCCCTCTGAGGGAGGGAATCCTCCGCCTCCACCTCAGCACCTTCCACTGGGAGGACTGTCAACACAGGACACCTCCCTCTCAGACGGTGACACACCCTCCCCTCTGAGGCAGGGAATCCTCCGCCCCCACCTCAGCACCTTCCACTGGGAGGACTGTTAACACAGGGCACCTCCCTCTCAGACGGTGACACACCCTCCCCTCTGAGGCAGGGAATCCTACGCCTCCACCTCAGCACCTTCCACTGGGAGGACTGTTAACACAGGGCACCTCCCTCTTAGACGGTGACACACCCTCCCCTCTGAGGCAGGGAATCCTCCGCCTCCGCCTCAGCACCCTCCACGGGAGGACTGTCAACACAGGACACCTCCCTCTCAGACGGTGACACACCCTCCCCTCTGAGGCAGGGAATCCTCCGCCCCCACCTCAGCACCTTCCACTGGGAGGACTGTTAACACAGGGCACCTCCCTCTCAGACGGTGACACAACCTCCCCTCTGAGGGAGAGAATCCTCCGCCTCCACCTCAGCACCTTCCACTGGGAGGACTGTTAACACAGGGCACCTCCCTCTTAGACGGTGACACACCCTCCCCTCTGAGGGAGGGAATCCTCCGCCTCCACCTCAGCACCTTCCACTGGGAGGACTGTCAACACAGGGCACCTCCCTCTCAGACGGTGACACACCCTCCCCTCTAAGGGAGGGAATCCTCCGCCTCTACCTCAGCACCCTCCACGGGGAGGACTGTCAACACAGGGCACCTCTCTCTCAGACGGTGACACACCCTCCCCTCTGAGACAGGGAATCCTCCGCCTCCACCTCAGCACCTTCCACTGGGAGGACTGTCAACACAGGGCACCTTCCTCGCAGACGGTGACACACTCTCCCCTCTGAGGGAGGGAATCCTCCGCCTCCACCTCAGCACCTTCCACTGGGAGGACTGTTAACACAGGGCACCTCCCTCTCCGACGGTGACACACCCTCCCCTCTGAGGGAGGGAATCCTCCGCCTCCACCTCAGCACCCTCCACGGGGAGGACTGTCAACACAGGGCACCTCCCTCTCAGACGGTGATACACCCTCCCCTCTGAGGGAGGGAATCCTCCGCCTCCACCTCAGCACCCTCCACGGGGAGGACTGTCAACACAGGGCACCTCCCTCTCAGACGGTGACACACCCTCCCCTCTGAGACAGGGAATCCTCCGCCCCCACCTCAGCACCTTCCACTGGGAGGACTGTTAACACAGGGCACCTTCCTCTCAGACGGTGACACACCCTCCCCTCTGAGGGAGAGAATCCTCCGCCTCCACCTCAGCACCCTCCACGGGGAGGACTGTCAACACAGGGCACCTCTCTCTCAGACGACTGTCTTTCAACGATCGATATACCATGTGGTGTCAAAAGTGGCACCAACCAGAGGCTTATTGTGTCCTGAACATGCTCCTACGCGTTTCACGCAAGTGGCTAATATAACATGGAAGGAGTTTATAAGCGTATTACTACGGTGATAAGGTGATCCAATGAGGTGATTACCACGCCCAGCTCAGTGATGAGTGAGTGAAGCACAGTCAATGATGGGGCCAAGTGGTTCTGGAAGGATGGCATTATAGAAGTTACGCAGATGTCTGCTGCAATACTACAGGACAATTAATCACATGCACTTAATCCGAAACAACCTATCCCAATAAACCAGACCCGTGCAAGTGAAGTCAACATCGCTCAGTTTGTCCCTGCTACTGACTGCCAAGGGCGCCGCCACTTTCCGAAAGTTGGGAGAGGGGGGGGGGGGAGGCGAGGCATTCTAAATCTATATTCCATTCAACGCCCATTATAGTCAGTAGGCCTAATGTTAAAAGTTTAAATCTGTGGGTTTTTTTGGGGGGGGACAGCGGGGAGGGGGGGGGGGGGGCGTGTCCCCCGTCTCCCCGTCTCCGACGCCCATGCTGACTGCTACTACTGCTACTTATTTACCGCATATCAACGAACGAAGAGTCCGGGAACATAGAAGACGGCATATTTATGCTGAAGAGGTCTCTCAGCCTGTATATTCATACACAGAAATGTGGACGTGGAGATTAGGTATCAGCCTTATAGCTCGTACCTCTTTGTATCAACCCTTCCCGTTGAGTTTCGTCTTCCGGCTGGTCTTTTTTTCAGTTTCCTTTTGATCTTCTTTTTCCTTTTCTGTGGCCTCAGACTTCTTTCTCTTAAATTTGTTAAGGAGTCTGCTTAATGTGTTTCCTTCTGGATGGAATGGACAATGGTCATCGCAGGCACTCGACAGAAGGTTAGCTCATCAGAAACACTGTTTAAGGCTATGCTTGTTTCCTATTGCGGCATTGCAAATATGACACATTCAGGGCGCAGCCAGGAGCGGGGCAAGGGGGGCAAATATGTACACATTCAGGGGCGCAAGCCAGAGCGGGGCAAGGGGGGCAAATATGTACACATTCAGGGGCGCAGCCAGGAGCGGGGGGGGGGGGAAATATGTCACATTCAGGGGCGCAGCCAGAGCGGGGCAAGGGGGGCAAATATGGTAACATTCAGGGCGACGCCAGCCAGAGGCGGGGGGGGGCAAATATGTACAACATTCAGGGCGACAGCCAGGAGCGGGGGGGGGGGCAAATATGTACACATTCAGGGGCGCACCAGGAGCGGGGGGCAAATATGTACACATTCAGGGCGCAGCCAGGAGCGGGGGGGGGGGGGGCAATATGTACACATTCAGGGGCGCAGCCAGGAGCGGGGGGAGGGCAATATGTACACATTCAGGGGCGCAGCCAGGAGCGGGTGCGGGGGCAAATATGTACACATTCAGGGGCGCAACCCAGGAGCGGGGAGGGGGGTGCAAATATGTACACATTCAGAGGGCGCAGCCAGGAGCGGGGGGGGGGGAGGTGGGGGGGGGGGGCAAATATGTACACATTCAGTGGGCGCAGGCCAGGAAGCGGGGGGGGGGAGGCAAATATGTACACATTCAGGGGCGCAGCCAGGAGCGGGGGGGGGCAATGCCCCCCGCCCCCCCCCTTCCCCCTTACGGGTCACAGGGGGCCCGCCGAGATTAGCCCAGATACCATTTGCATTAGCTAATGGCTTTCAAGTCACAGAGGAGCCCTCAAACCAGGCAAGGGTCACTCTGGTGCATGTCAAGGGCCCTCAGAGACACTGATAGGGTTTTCGAAGCCGGCCCAGTTCCACCATGTCCAGGGCCCATTGAGCCCACTTAAGGGCGCAAAAAACATGCCCAGGGACCTTTCAAGCATGCCCTTGGGGCCCATTGAGCCCATTCAGGGCCCCACCCCAAAAACCTGCCCAGTGGCTCCTCGAGCATGTCCATGGGCCCCTTGAGTATGTGTCAGGGGCCTCTCGAGCCTGGTCAGGGGCCCATTATAGTATGTCAGGGGCCCATTATGTATGCTGACGATGCCCAGTTCATTGACGCTGACTTTCCCATCACATGTTCATGATCTGAAAATCGTGTTGAAAGCTCTCTTGACATAGCATTGAAGTGGTTCACACAGAACCGTCTAAAAATTAATCCGGCAAAAACAAAGATGCTCCTCCTGAGATCTCGCCGTCAAAAAGTCATCTCAGACTTCTCTGTTCATTTTGGTAATGATGAATGTTGCCCTCACAAAGCGTCAGGGTGCTTGGTGTCGTCAATCGACTCACATCTGACATGGAACTGTCATATTACGTCTGTTGTGCAGCGCTGCTACTGTGTGCTGGTGGGTCTGGCGCGAATCAGACATAAGCTCCCAAAATGCATCAGACAGCTGTTGATAGAGACACTCGTCTTCCCCCACATACGTTATTGTAAACGGTGTGGGGAAACTGTTCCACAGCACAGAAGCTGCGTGTACAAAAGGGAATCAACTTCGGTGTCCGCATCGTGACCCGGACTTGGCAGGCGTGACCATGTCAGTCCCGTCATTGCGTGAACTTGGGGTGGCCCAATGTTTGATGAAATGATCACCGAACGCGATATTGCCACAATGCGCCACCTCACAACATCACCAGTGCCTCCGAACTATTGCGACAGCGATTGTTGCGCGCGCCGATGTATCCGCTCGCCCGCACGCGCGGCACTGAAGCCGGCCACTTCGAGCCTGCCCCGCGTGCGGACAGAATTCGCCCGGCGCACTTTGCCACGAGCGCCTGGAACGACCTTACGCTAGGAGGCTAGGCGATAGTCAATCGTGAATTTTACCGTAATTGCGATCGGTGGTCTGCGGCTGGGAGCGGCCTATGTTGCCAACCTGCCACTCTTTTTGCCGCGTGTTCTGTTTATTACCGTGTGTATTTTTCAATCACTGTATGTTTTTTACTGTTTTTATCCTATTGTGTATTATTAATGTAATGACGTGGATTCCACAAAAAGCCATATTATGGAGGTTCCGAAATACATATCTGTATCTGTAATCTGTATGTTATGGGGCTTCTTGAAACTGCCCAGGAGCCATTATCCGTTTCCCCCCAGAGGCCCATCGAGTCTGTTCAGGGGCCCTCTCGAACCTGCCCAGGGGGCCATTAGAGCCT
>JAXIVJ010004175.1:42500-85867 GCA_036785665.1 Chirona hameri | reverse complement strand
TTTATATGTTCTTATTGTGAGAGATGTCATTCCCCAATAACTTTTGACTGAATAAAGATAAAAAGAGTAGAATGGACACCATTTTGTTATTTTCGTCAAGACGCGTTGAATGATATGCAGTATGACCTCTTTCTAACATTTGGTGACCTTCACCTAAGGTTAATGTCAAGGTTCAAGGTTCGGTTTCCAATTGTGGCCTATGTGGCGATGATATAAATCTTAAAACTTGTCTTGTTGCGAGGCATTCGATTGTGCTGAAATAACGCCTGATCATCAATGTCAACTTTTAAATTAATTTTAATTTGAATGTCGAATAGTAACTTCATAACTTTCTTCTCGGTGTAAAGAAAACCCGAAAATGTCTCAGTTTGCTTTATAATCATCAACGATCGCGCAATTATTTTAATACCAATGAGTTCCTATCTTAAAGACAAGTTCAAAGATATATAATATCGCCGTGTAGGTCAAATTTGGAAAGGTGACCTTCCTTACGTCGTAACCTTGACCTTAGGTCAATGTCATCAAATGTCAGAAAGGTCATGCTGCACAGAATTCAACGCGTCTTGATGATAAAAACAAAATGAGGTTTACCGTGCCCTTCTAGCTTTATTCAGTCAAAAGTTATTAGCGAATAACTTATTTTTATATAAAGTAGAATGACAAAATGTGAGATATTTGGAGGCAAATATCCATCAATGTTATTTTTTCACTTAATTGACACGTCCCTACACGTAAGAATAGTATAGCGAAAAAATATAACCTTAAGTCCGCAAAAGGGGAAAAAATGGGGTACCCTTTAGGTCACATGGAGGCTCCTGGGGCCCGGAAGGCCCCCAGGGAAATTATCCCCCCCATATTGGGAGGCTGGATCCGCCAGTGACATCATGTATTATTTGGCTCAGGTCAATATTGAGGGCATCAGAGGTCATCAAAGGTCAGATTTTCCAGTTTTAGGACTTCGTTTCGAACACCCCCAAATATCTCGGTACTATGATAGCTAAAAACAAACGGAGAAAAGCAATCGACGGCTCTTGAAAACTGCAATCACTGCAGTCGAATCGCGAGAGTTCGGCAAAAAGCACACTTATAGTGCGTTTATCGTTAAGAAGTTCTTCGAAGTCGTAAATCATTAAAGCCTTCTATTTGGAATTATTTGCATTATTGTTGAATTGTTGATTGTTGGATTGTTGAATTGTTGTCGGTGTACATAATAGGGGTTGTACGTGTGGTTGTATTCATTTGTGGATAGTTTTCGTCGGTGGCTTTCGCATAGCCAAGTGGCACGGGTTGTTTCTTTGGCTTGCAAAAAGTTTGGTGTAATATTGTGAACTCTGACGAAGCCGCAAGGCGCAATAAAAGTTATTCTGGTTTTTATTTCTGATTTTCGATCTTTTCTGAATTATCATGAGCACAGGCTATTTCAATATATCTTGTAAAGACATAATCACAATGATGTTCATTACAGCCATCCAATATATATTTAATTGTTGGACGTCAATTCATGGCTTACAATTTGGTGTGTGATTTTGAAGTTAAATGATCTATTCAGATAGTGTATTCAGATGCAGTGCGCTGCAAAATTATGGTATCTAAAATACGTTACGTAAAATATTGTTATGGGACAAGAAAATACAGCAGTGCTATACAACTAATTGTACCTATGCACACCAACCTACACATGCGCTGCTAATGAAAGTGAAAAAAATAAACAGCGCCCTTAACCCGCACCACGCTGGGGTCACCAGCCGAACGCGCCCAGCTGGGGGGGGGATTTTACCCCCCCCCCATCGTATCTTCCGAATCAATGACCGCAGCGAGACGCGCAAGCTGGCGTTCCAAAGGTCTCAAGGAGATGAATCTAAAGAATGCGTAAAATTCAAGGTCATATTTTCAAAGTCTCATTTTCAAGGTCAAGGACTGGACTGAACCTCAGTTTCAAGGACTGAGGTATTTGAGTTTTTGGACATACTTTCCATTCAAAGCCTTATATTGCGACTATTATCTCACAAGGTGCTCTCAAAGGTATATTGCATCTCCCGTATAAGCGAAATTGAAATTGTAAGCAAAGGTAAAAAAGGACACTATTGGCAAGAGGTCTACGAAAGTTATGCGACACATGTTTTATGGGTTATTTTACACGTATTAATTCGATAGTAGCAGAAATTTGTCAACCTGACACCATATAAGGTCAAGGTCAGGTCACATAAGGTCAAAATGGGAAATTAATTAATCTAAATAAAAAAGGCATGTTTCTAGACCAGATTTGTCTCAGAAATACAGCAGTGTCATTTATTTGTCTGTTTCTGGTCAATACAAGCAAACAAAAACGTAACTTCAGAAAATGACGTCATGAGTTACTTATACTTAGGGAGCCATAAGTCAGTAACACATAAAGATATTGCTTTGAAATGTGGTTTGGGTATCGTCCATACTTGGTTCTCCCATATATATATTCCGTTTGTTAATATCTTTGAGAAAAAAAATTGAGGAAAGTTTCCTGATTTTATTTTTTATTTTTAGGGGGTCAAAAACCCGAAAGTACGAAAATACGAGAAGGCATTTGAAGTTAATTTCATTTCATTTCTTTTACAGCTTGTATTTGCAATTCGTTTTAAAATTCGGTTTTCTGGGATTTGTCAAACATTTATCGTTTTTCCACCAAAAATGGCATAACATGACGTCATTAAAACGTCATTATCCCCACAGTACTACCTCAATTTCAGTGAAATTTGGTGAGAAGACGTAACATTAATGCAGCATAAGGTACTGACAGTTCGAAGTCGTTATCTGTCATAGTTGTCAAGTTATTGAGAAAATCCGGGAGGGCGGTGGGGAGTAAAAGTTACCACCACCCCAGCGGGTGTGGTAACAGCGGGTGGTGTGATCACACTGTACGCCGTAGGACGTAGGTCACTCACCTGACGTGAGTGGACCACTTTTGGAAGGATCCGGCAATAAATTCGGGACGTTATTGGGTAACCCTGTCCTTTGACCTTTAATTTGACCGTGAAGATGACCTTGAACAGCAAAATGAAGGTCATATTCGTGATCAGCATTGATCTTAGGCCGAGGTTGGGCAAAATCTGAATCAGTCGCTGAATAAGTGCCTGAATAAGTCGCTAACTTCACGGACGTTCAACAGTTCAGTTTATGCGTCAGCCGATTTGAAGATCTCCGGAACGGAGGATCGTAGGCGTAAAGTTCGCAGCGGTAGTAGCAATGCTTGGTCATGATAAAAATCAAACTTATATATGCTTGATTTGAGTATACATACTTTAAGTTGCTGTGGATTAAAATATACGGCATATTAAACTTCCATTTCAACAACTGATCGCCATTATTAACCGTTTTTCACGCAAGGCCTGGTAAATTCATGTTAAAGGGAATAGGTCACCTTGAAAAATGTCTTAAAAATTGGCTATACGGGGTATATTGAGCTGAAAATCACGAATATGACATTTGTTTGGACGATAGATGGATATCCGTTGAGAAATGGACATGTTTCTCTTTTCTCCTTCATGGCCATACAAAACTTCAGGACAATGTATGACGTCATTCATATGGTAGCTTGGATATGGAAGCAATTGCATACAATAACGGCAAGCATTTCCATGAAACAAACATGAAATACCTGGTCTGTGTTAAAATCAGATTCATGATCAATGATGTATAAGGTCAACAAGAACAAGAACTTACCAGAAAATCGTCGCGTTCAACTCAGGGTCGCCCCGTTTCTATATTGGGATTTGCACCTTCTTACAATACAATTTCGCAAGCTCGGAATTCTGGCTTCTGATCTCGGCAATGCATCCAGTCACTGAACCAACTCGGTGGTAATAGCAGACCTTGGTAATAACAACCTATATTACTTCTGTACTATTTCAAAGTTACTAATGACCACGGCCAAAGTCTGTATAAATACCACGGCTAGTTTGCGGCAGAATCTGCGTATGACGCAATTCTGACGTCAGCGGGTATGACGTCATACCTCTGGCGAGCGTTCATTCCCCGATTGTGGCCCGGAAGAGCGGGAATGGAAACGGGCCCACTAGTCCTGTGTCGAAATTACTTAACGTAGAAAGGTAATTCTTTCACCACAAACCGTTTTTAGATCTGCTCTACAAATCTGTTATCTCAGTCCAAAACCCCATGTTAAAGGTGAACTATTCTCTTTAAGAAGAAAAAAATTCAGAACACGATTTTATTATATTTTTTAATACAGTTTCTTTTTTTCTTTTTAAAAATGGTCCTAAATCGCGCCAATTCAGGACAGAAGGTTGTAAATTATTAATTGTATCGTGTGCGTTATTGGTCTGCGCATGCTCCATGCAGTGCTGGCACAATTCAGACGGTACGGTATATCATATATGCGCCGCATTCCGTCGCCAAAAAGTCAAATATCTTCGGCTGGAGTCTTTTCAGTCAAGCAAACAGTCAAGATAAGGATTTCTCAACACGGGCTACAAAACTGCTATCTCAGTTTAAAACTAATGTTGAAGGTGGACTATTTCCTTTAAGTAGGTGCCATAATAATTTAGCGGCCTCGCCCTCCGTAGTATCGTATCACCTGCGCAGGAATAGCTGCGCAATTAGCCAAAACTGTTTTTTAACCGTACCCCTCGGTGAATGGCCAAATTCTGTTTACTCTAATTGTTTACCAAGATGTATTTTTACGAGCTGAGTTTGCATTCCGATAAAATGTTAATTAAAAGATAATTCTCCCTATAACTAATTTTATTTTGAATACAAAAATAAACCACAATGTAAATATTTGTTCAAACAATTTGTTAACAATCAAATTATGTATCATTAGCATGAAGTTTAATACAAACGTTCTTGATTTCAAGGTTTCTGCTATACTAACATTTGTGTTTACAATTTTTTACAATCGGTAATTCAGAGGTGGTGAATGTTTGTGAAATGTCTTTTTGTGAGGTTTGCAGTATTTTCTTGCGTTTGTAATCCATAAGCGTACACAAAGGGGAGGCAAACGGGGCAATTGCACCCCCCCCCCCCCCTGAAGGTCTGTACGTGCCCCCTTTGGTCGAAAAAATGAATGATTTTTTTGTTTGTAATGCCCCCTGAGCAAAAATTGCCTCCTGGAGTAAATCCTGGGTACGCCACTGTTGTAATCACAAACATGTGTAATTGTAATTACTAACTTTTTTGTGAAATTGGCCTCAGGTCAATGCAATGGCCTGGATGCTATCGGCAAGGCTATGTAAACCAGGTAGACCGCTCCGGCCGAAAAAGTGGCGACAACTCGTAATTTAGTTGCAACGACCCCGCAGCTGCTGTGACGCGGAGGTGGGTCACGCGGCCGGCCGGCCGGTCGCCTACGTAGGGTTAACGCGTAGATCCCTCCCGCTTTTTTGTCGCTTGGTTCCTTTGTTTGTCGGCTAATGTTTAAACTTAAGATGTCTATCTACCACAAATTAAGCGTTGTATTGGGTGCCGTTGCGAAAATTGCAATCTGACCAAACTTTTTAAGTTACGGGCCGGAACAGTTTGCTGCCCGGTGATTCCGGCCGGCCGCGTACTCCCCCCGTTTTTTCCCCGCTTGGTTCCTTCGTTACCGGCCGATTGTTACACTTAAGATGTCTATATATCACCAATTAAGCGATGTATTGGATGACGTTGGGAAAATCGCAATGCAACCCAATTTTTTTTTAAAGTTATGGGCCGGCAAATTCCACTGACCGGCGATTCCGGCCGGACCGCCGTACGTAACACGCCAACGCGCACGTTCCTCCGGTGTGTGTCGCCTGATTTCTTCATTTGCCGACCTATTGTTAAAATTAAGATAACAATCTGTCACAAATTGAACGATGTATCTTATGCCGTTGAGAAAATTGTCATTGGACTCAAACTATTTACATTTTGGGCCGGAAAAGTTAACCGTCCTTTGGCTCACGATGGCAGACCGGACAGCCACCACATACAATACTCAAACAGTGATAACACTCACATAGTCTGAATTTAAATCATGCGGCCCAAATTATGGCTAAGGAAAAAATGCACTAGGCTTACCTGATAAATAAAACAAAGTTGCTGCTATAACAGTTGAGAATTTGCGATGATAACGTCTGACAGTTCTTGGCAAAGGCCAAAGCATACCCACAAAATATATATTTTCATCTTTTTTGACGAGTTTCATGAAAATCTGATTAGATAAGTCGATTGTCAAATGCATTCAAGCAATTCAAAGTAACTGTTTAAAATTACACTTCCCGTCCGCGTCTCCGCACCACACCATCCCGCCCGCTCACCGCGTCTCCAGCCGACGCCGGCCCACCATGGGCGCCGCCATTGGCGGATCTAGAACGGTGGGGAGGGGGCACTTTTTTGGGGAAGGGAATTCCAAAAAGTCTAACACAATTCTGAAAACTCATCGGATTTCGCTTGCTTATGTATTGTTAGCTGATTTAAAACAAACTTTCCTTAGTAAAAGTTGCTTGGATTTTCTTCTATATCAGGAAATGTGTCAATTTTGCGCCGATTTCAGGTTTGTCTGAAGTTTGTTGGGGGGGGGGGGGGAGGGGCATGGCCGCCATACCCTCCCCCATCCCCCGGGATCCGCTAGTGGGCGCCGCGGCGCGACGCAATGTGTTGTTGCCTGTGGAGACCAGTGCAGAAAATCCGAGATCTTTGGTCACAGCCCAGTCACGGCCACGGCATGAGCTGGCAAGTCACAGCTTTAGTCACGGCGCTGCAATGCTAACCCTATGGCGCTGGCCTTGCCAATCACAGCTTCAGTCACGGCCGTGACCAGGTCTGGACCCAGCGCTGGGATGCTGGGACCAGAATTCTGCAACTCTAGTTGCCTGGCAACGCACGCGCCAGGGCGCTGTACGTGGCAGGAGCTCTCCCGCCCCGTGCGGTCTATAAATAGTAAATACGTCGCGTTACAT
The DNA here is from genome assembly GCA_036785665.1 of Chirona hameri. Classification (NCBI taxonomy): domain Eukaryota; kingdom Metazoa; phylum Arthropoda; class Thecostraca; order Balanomorpha; family Balanidae; genus Chirona; species Chirona hameri. Next base: position 78,956 of record JAXIVJ010004175.1, on the reverse strand, counting down.
CGCATCAGAATTAATTGACATACATTTTACATATAATTGACATCACATATACATTTGTATAACTCTCAACGTTTTCTCAAACTAGGAAACATCCTCGACACCCATGCCCTCCGCGCGGCGCCATGCAATTAACGTTACGTAAGCAAATGATGTTCGGCTATTCTGACCCACATCCTCGTCATCAGCCGTCGACCAATGAGCGTGGAGATTGTCAGACGCTGATTGGCCAAAAAGCTGTTGACAGCAAAACCTGGCTCATGAGCAGATGCGTGAACAAGACCATGCTGCGGACGTTGCTAATATTGTCGCCCTTTTTCCCCATGTTAAACAGGCGGAGCGGGCCCCCTATCGTGATGCTATCCGAATCGTGTACCATGTCCGTGGAGATCGAGTCAAATCAAGATAGAGCCGTGAATCCGAATGCAGCGCATTCCTCGTCGTTAGTGGAATGCGTTTATATTTACCTGAGGTGGCTGTTGAGTGTTGACCTTTGACCTTTGATCTGAGGTCACTGTCATACTGGCCATAAGTACACAGCGTTTTAGATGTTACAAAACTTAACTATTTGGTCACTACGCATCTTGCAAGACACTATTTGACTATTATCTACCTTTTATGTTGTTTAGAATGTATCTTACCTAACAATGTTGGAACAAAAATCTTCCAGATAAATCTTCCCGAGATGCTCCACGATCCAAGGCTGTAGAATAACAGGTTGTCTCGTTCCTACGTCAGCAATCAGCATTTCCTCACTAGATTCTAGGTTTTATACCACATGTTTTTAGTTTACTCCCAGTACATCAAAATGTATCAATTATATTCTTACAAAAACAGACAAATGCTGGCCTTCTGAATTCAAAGAGTGAAATAATACAAAACTAAATTTCCATTTGATTTGAATTGTTTCAAAATAGTGAGGCAGACCTTTAATATTTCAAACATTATAGTTCATACTAAGAAATCAACCATGTTTGCCAGATGTTGAATTAGTTGAATCGCGGTAGTTGCCATGGAAACAAAAGCCTGCATGGCACCTCCGCTTCCGCGGGTGCGCTGATTGGGGGTATTGACGCACCGTCAATAAAGGCGAAATCTGACGCTTATTACCGTCAGATAAGCTGAAAGTGATCCCTATTGGAAGTCGTGCAGGTTTCCATTAAACAATTTCTTGGGCACAAATTTGACTCCATTTTGCCAAAACGACCCCAGATATGAAGAGGCAAGGCCTTTGGCATCACAGTTATGTATCATCTTCTAAACGAACTATTTTAGAAATGCTTGAAATTGCGACCCGAATACCACCTATTTTCCCGTAGCACAACATGCTAAAGACTAGGGCTGCCACGATCGTCGCCATACCTACGCAGATAGACATATCGACGCAGAAAGATTCACAGGAAAAATAAGGATCGTCCATGACGTCATTGGAACAATGACGTATATTTTATGAGTAAAAATGCCGCCAAATAGTAACCTAACCTAACCTAGCCCGCCATTAAGTCCGGTCGAGCGGTCTACTAGTCCGTTCCAATTAAGTCCGGTCGAGCAGTCTACTAGTCCGTTCCAATTAAATCCGGTAGAGCGGTCTACTAGTCGGTTCCAATTAAGTCCGGTCGAGCGGTCTACTAATCTGTTCCAATTAAGTCCGGTCGAGCGGTCTACTAGTCCGTTCCAATTAAGTCCGGTCGAGCGGTCTACTAGTCCGTTCCAATTAAGTCCGGTCGAGCGGGCTACTAGTCCGTTCCACCTAATCCTACAGCGTAAATAAGTTATGTGACGTCATAACCGGGCCGCCGTGAACGCCGTCTATACTTGTATCAAGGTCGGTCGTCGTCAGCTGCCGTGTAAACAAAGTTTGGCGGTGGGTGAGGCGACGGAAGCAGCGATAAATTAATTATTGAAGTTATAATTAGCTATAGTGCAAAATGTCACATCCATAGTTACTAAATGTGATATTTGCTATCGATTGGTAGGTATATTATAGGGATTAACTAATAACTAATGGTGTACCGAAGGGCAATACCCCCCCCCCCCGAGGCCACTGTCTTTAACCCGAGGTCACGGAAATCCTATGACCGGCTAAAAGCTAAATATTATGGCGACCAGCAAACACATTGAGGCAAAAATAATGTAAAGTAGATGCCAAATTCAAAATCAGCGCCATTAAAAACAACCTCATGATAACCACTCGAGATCTAAAAGTCATCCTAGATCATCAGATACCAGTGACCTCGGTTGATCTCCGAAGGGTTATGATCTCGGTGGAACTTATGGATTTCATCTGCTTCCACTTGGTCTTATGCTTCTGAACAACACACAGTTCGAAAATGGCAAATGCACGGATTGTAGGCAGGGGCGCAACCACCTATACGGACAGTACGGAATGTCCGTACCATTTTTGACGGGCGCCGAAGGCGCCCCCCCCCCCCCCCGGACCGTTTTGTTTTGCAATTAGCACCGCCAGCAGGACAGGCACCAGTGGCGTACAGAGTATACAGTTATTCGGGGCATGCCCTGGTCCTTTGGACCCGAGGCGCCCATGCAAAGCTGGCGCCCTTCCGATTAGTGACGGCGCCCCTCCGGCCCGTGACGGCGCCCCTCCGGCCCGTGACGGCGCCCCTCCGGCCCGTGACGGCGCCCCTTCGGCTAGTGACGGCGCCCACTCCGGTCAGTGACGGCGCTCCTCCGGCCAGTGACGGCGCCCCTCCGGCTAGTGACGGCGCCCCTCCGGCTAGTGACGGCGCCCCTCCGACCAGTGACGGCGCCCCTCCGACCAGTGACGGCGCCCCTCCGACCAGTGACGGCGCCACTCCGGCCAGTGAAGGCGCCCCGCCGGTCGGTGACGGCGCCCCTCCGGCCAGTAAAGGCGCCCCTCCGGCCAGTGACTGCGCCCCTCCGACCAGTGACGGCACCCCTCCGGCCAGTGACGGCGCCCCCTCCGATCAGTGACGGCGCCCCTCCGACCAGTGACGGCGCCCCTCCGGCTAGTGAAGGCGCCCCTCCGGCCAGTGACGGCGCCCCTCCGACCAGTGACGGCGGTGACGGCGCCCCTCCGGCGAGTGACGGCGCCCCTCCGACTAGTGACTGCCCATCTCCGCCCGTGACGGCGCCCCTGGCCAGTGACGACGCCCCTCCGGCTAGTGACGGGGGGGGGGCGCCTCTCCTTCCGCACGGTGCGGAAGGAGAGACGCCCCCGCAAAATTTTCGCCAATATTGAAAAATTTTCGCCAATATTGATGGCGCCCCTCAGACCTCAATGCAATGACCTGGTCCTTTGTGAAATTCTGCGCACGCCACTGACAGGCACTGCTGGGAATCGGACAATTAGCACTCCTAGAAGTAAATGGCGACTTAGGAACAGCATAAGCGCCACTAGAAGCAAATGCCGCCCCCATGGAGCAGAACAGGCGCCCTACCGGATAATAAGCAAATGCCGCCCCCATGGAGCAGAACAGGCGCCCTACCGGATAATAAGCAAATGCCGCCACTACGGGGTAAAACAGGCGCCCTCTAAATTGGACAAATACTCATTGTCCATAAGCAGCTAACAGCCGCCCACTAAGTCGGGCAATGGGCTTCCTTAGAAGCAAATGCCGCCCCCATGGAGGAGAAAAGGCGCCATCCTACCGGACAATAAGCAAATGCCGCCCCATGGTCTCATACATTGGCGGAGCCAGTGGGGCATCAGGGGCAAATGCCCCCCCCCCCCCCTCCCACAGCAATCTGGAGGGGGCATTCAATACAAGTATGCTCCCCCCCCCCCCCGCGCGTTCCCAATTTATCGTAAAATCGTAACAAATTGTCTTTGCAGCAGTCAAAATCCAGTTATCCATAGTCAAAAACCGGAAAATTTCGCGCCGCTTCGCGGCATGACGCAAGTTTCGCAATTGCTTATACATATTTGGAAAAAGGGAAAATCAATTGTTACCCGATGTTTGTTACAGTTCGTACATATGTATACAGTTATTACGAGCGAGCGCTTCGCGCACGCTCGTCCTTCCGTGGTGTATGGGAAAAATATGATTATGAGCAGCCCGACCCGGCCCGTGGCGACGCTTTTGAGAAGCTCATATCTCTGCAACCGCACGTCCGATTGACAAGCGGACTTCTTTGCTGAACATCCCCATCTAACCTACCCTGTTTGAGACCAGTGCCGACTCATGTGGGTGACTATCACTGCGCGTGGCGCGTGCCGCGTGAGGGGTGTTGAAAAGTATTTTCTCGCAAAAACTCTGCAACGGCTGAGCCGATTGTGTGCAAATTTGGTGTGTGGTTAGGGACCCCTCAGCCGCCAATTTCAGCCGCCAGAGGTCCGGCCGCTAGAGGTTGGCGCATGCGTAATACGATCTGCTCGAATGGTTCAGATTCGAATGCTGCCGCGAGGTGTCAGCCCAGGCACTAGATGGCGCCAGGTGTGACTTTTGTTAAAAGCTGACGGTTTTCTTTGCATAGAGAACTGTGACTGTAATCTGTATATAGTAGAGCTATGATTGAAAGCAAAGTCTTTGATATAATATCCGAACTAAAGAGTTTTAGAGCTCCTCTCGTCTTGATCTACCTTTTACTGACCAAAATTTTCCTTATTAGTCACAAATAAAGATCGTATCAATAATTCTGATCAAATAGTGCAGGGGAATGGCCCCCGCCCCCGTTCATACGCCTGCGATTTGTTTTAGTTTGTTAACTAAACTGGCAAGTCGCACCTGCTCCTCCGCAAGGCCATAGAGACTAGGTAGACGTTGTTATAGGGCCTTGGGTAGACCCGTCCGGGGTAGGCAGCGAAATGCGTGATGTCACGGGCACGTGACGTCACACGCTCCTTATTCAAATAGTGTTAAATCGGCCTACTTTCGCGTCCTACCATTTGCATACCTTAGGTGCCAGAGGGATTAATTGAGCACTAAAATATATATTGAAATGTCCTCTACAGCTCACTTTTGGGACATTTTCTCCTAAATTGCAAGGGTGAGCCGCTAGACGATGTCAAAGCGAGGCATGCACCCGAGCGAGGCCCATGCCCATATAAAGCAATGTTTGGATTTTGGCCACGGGGAACTGTCGCTGGATGCTGTTTTTGGTTGAAGTGCGAATTTTGTATGATTTCACCTGGTTGTTGATGAAGTAAGGTGACTTGAGGATACTTTGTAGTAGTATCTATCAGGTGAAAGTATTTTTACATCTGGATTACACTTGTTTCACCTACAATTATGTTGAAGATCGCTGAGTGACGAATGCGCCACCGTAAATAAACATGGCGGCCGCGCCGGTCGAAGGCGTAATTCTTTTGGTAGACCGAGAAGTGCAACGAGACGGTCTACGAAAGGAAATACGCTTCTCCCGATTCGGCCACCCCATTGGTGGAAATCTAGCTGGAAGGTGACTCCATGGGACAGGGTGGACACGTTACGGAGATAGCCATGACACCCCCTGGCCCCTCCGTTGCAACTTCTGGACTTGGGCCTCAGGTACTTTGAGGACCACGAGCCACCACTGCTGTTCACATGCGGTGATAAAAGTTCTGCAAAAATAATGTTCAATAAAATGAATCCTTTTTAGAGAGAAGTTGTTCAGATCTGGGATGCTTTCAAGAGATGTTTAGTAATTTCGCCTCAAAATGTTCACACGCAGCCTCTATTTATTTCGTCTTTCATAAAGAGAGGACACGAGCCAGTTTGGAATAAGAGGTTGTTAGAGTCGGGCTGTAGATATGTGGGTGACCTGGTCAAATGCGAGACAGAAAATGTCGTACGACGATTTCAAAAAACGTATCGGACACGTATTCCAATGATTGAATATATGGGGATTAAACGAGCAATAAGAGCAACGTATAATGGCCACATGTCCCCTCTTGCAGGCACGTAGCCAAGGGGGGCGGCAGGTGCGGCCGCTCCCCCCTGGAGGCCAGGAGGGCCCTTTTCGGCGCGCGCAGCGTGCCGAAAAGGGCCGACGGGATCGCGCAAAGCGCGGCATCATGGTCTCTTTACCACGCGAAGCGTGGTCTTTAGAGTTTAGAGCACTTCAGAGTCTCTTTGGGGCCACCAGGACCCTCTATGAAAGACCAGAGGGCCCATTGGACGTTCAGAAGAGCCTTGTGCATTTCAGAGGAGCCCCTGGTCAGACCGAAAGGGCCCCTGAACGGGTCCGAGGGCCCTTTGAACACGTCAAATGGCCCCTAGCCAGGACAGAAGCGCCCCTGGGAAGGTCGAGAGGCTCCTGAGCATGTCGGCAGGGCAACAAAGCAGCCAGCACAGTCCCTTGCCAGGTCATAAGGGCCCCTGAGCAGGCTGGAGGGCCCTTGTACAGACCCCAGGGCCCCTGAGAAGTTCAAAGGGCCAATGTGCAGGTCGGAGGGGCCCCTGACCAGACCGAAAGGACCCCCTATGTGGGTCAGGACGGCCCCTGAACATGCCGAATGGGCTCCTAGTCAGGACGGAGGGGCCCCAGGGCAGGTCGCAGGGCCCTCAGAGCATGTCGCAAGGGGACAAAGCAGCCAGCGCAGTCTCTTGCCAGGTAGGAAGGGCCCCTTAGAAGGCTGGAGGGCCCCTGGACAGACCAGAGGGGCCCTGGAAAGTTCAAAATGTCCCTGTGAGATCGGAGGGGCCCCTGACCAGACCGAAAGGGCACCCGGACGGATAAGAAGGGCCCGGAACATGCTGAATTGGCCCCTAGCCAGCACGGAGAGGCCCCAGGGCAGGTAGGAGGGCCACCTGAGCATGTTGGCAGGGCGACAAAGCAGCCAGCGCAGTCCGACTACAAGAGTCGCTGGGCAGATCGGAGGGGCTCCTGGGCAAGTCAGAGGTGCCCCTGGCTAGACCGAAACGGTTCCTGGGCCGGTCGGACGGGCCCTTGAACATGCCGGATGAGTTCCTAGCCAGACTGGAGGGGCCCCTGGGCAGGTCGGATGGGCCCCTGGGCATGTCGGCAGGGTGACAAAGCAGCTAGTTTAGTCCCTGGCCAGGTCGGAAGGACCTCTGAACAGGCCGAATGGGCCCCTTGACACACAAGAGAGGCTTCTTGGAAGGTCAGAGAAGCCCCTGGTCAGACCGGAAGGGCCCAAAGCACGTAGAGATCCAAGATGAAGATTAAATACAAAGAGGACTTACCCCACAAGACAAATATTAAAATCGGAGCTTTCGGGTATATTGTAACACCCTTCGTCAGCGATTAAGAGGCATTCGATAACAGGTCATTGCTCGTCTTTAAGATGAGCAATGACATGTTACCGAATGCCTCTTAATCGATAACGAAGGGTGTTACAATGTACCCGCAAGTCCTGATTTTATTTGTATATTGTAGAGTAAGCACTCTTTGTATTTCATATATATATATATATATATATATATATATATATATATATATATATATATATATATATATATATATATATATATATATATATATATATATATATATATATATATATATATATATATATATATATATATATATATATATATATATATATATATATATATATATATATATATATATATATATATATATATATATATATATATATATATATATATATATATATATATATATATATATATATATATATATATATATATATATATATATATATATATATATATATATATATAACCCACTCCATATCATGTCTTTTCGCGGATCCCAGATGAGTCCCTGAACAGGTCAGAAGGGCGTTGAAAAGGTCGGAGGGGCCCCTAGACGATCTGAAGGGACCCTAGGCTTTTCAACAGTAAGAATGCAGTTGTCCAGGGAATAAAACTCAAAATTTGTGCGCCGCTCCGTGGCGCAATTTAACTACAAATTCAATTCTATGCGGGTTAGAAGAAAAAAAACGGTCCGTTTCTCGGCGCATTTATGTGTTATGTTGCTACTGTCCTATATAATTGGGCAAATAGTTCACTATAACATTTTTTACGCACTTTTAAACGCACAATAAACTTTTTAGAGGTCCGCACCATAAGCAATGTGAAGCATGGATGAGAATGCATATCTAGGGCATAAGACTAAAAAAATTAGCGCCGCTCCGCCGCGGCGTTCCAGGTTTTCAGCTTAAAACAAAAAAATCCAAGTTGGTATAGCTGATTCCAAATTGGTGTCGCTGGTTCCAAAGTTGATATGGCAGTTTGCTAACTCCAGGTCCTAAAAGTTGGTATGGTCCATTTTTTAAAAATAACCTGTCATACTGCATTTTGTATCCTTGTAACGTGCTTTTCATCCGTTTTGTTTGCACCTTTCAACGCTTGGGAAGGGGCCCTTTCAGCGCTCGGGAAGGGGGCCCTTTCGAGGCGCCGCACCCCCCTGGACGAAATCCTGGCTACGTGCCTGCCCTCTTGAGATAGGTCCGAATAGGCAACCAGCATTGGAGGCTGTTTTGAATCCAAAAACGGCGTGTGCGATGTAATATAGGGGTTTTCTCGACTGTAAACATGGGGTGAATAGATATCGATTGAAATCAGAGGATAAATGGAATCGAGAATTAGGACGTAACCTTGAGTGGGCCGAACTTTATCTAAGGTTTGGCACATGCACAAAGAACACGACGTGGCTATGGTTTGAGGATAGGCTCATGCATCGAATACTGACCACAAACACTTTTGTTGCCAAATTCACGGAGAGCAGTCCATTGTGTACGTTTTGTAATAACGACAGAGACCTTAATGCATTTGTTTGTCTCAACTCTCATGTCCTAAAGTAAGGTGTATCTGGACCAATATAGAATACCTGATAATAAATAGGTTAGGACGCAATATAACGCTAGACAAATTAAAAACTATTATGGGCTTTGAAAACGATTATCCAATACCAGCAGAAGACATAATTTCTACACAAAGGTTGGTTCTATTAGCAAAATATTACATATATAGGACTAAAGCAGCGAATGGTGTATTGAACACAGAGGCAATGCAGGACTTCATTAAACGAAATAGTTCACCTTCAACATTAGTTTTAAACTGAGATAGCAGTTTTGTAACCCGTGTTGGGAAACCCCTATCTGCAAGTTTTCTTGACTGAAAAGACTCTCCAGCCGAATATATTTGACTTTTTTTTGGCGAAGGAATGCGGTGTTGCGAAAGAATGTGGTGTTGGATCTAGCCCGGGCAGAGGCTATACCATCAGCCAATCAGCTTGCAGCTGGTGCTAGCAAGCGAACCGCCGGCCGCCGGTTGGCACATCTCTAATGCGAGTCTATCCTTACGCGACGACTTTCGAATCTGATTGGCTGAACCATTTTTTTAATTCGCGTGACGTCAGGACTCTGACTCAGAGCTATGCATATAGTTTTGATAACCAATAATAATGTACGGCCTTCTGTCCTGAATAGGCAAGATATAAGGCCATTTTTGACAATATAAAAAGAAATTGTATTACAAAAATAATCAAATCGTGTTTGGGAAAATTTTCCAAGGTGAACTATTTCCTTTAAGTTCCACACAAATGCAGAATTTAATAGTTGTAATCATAGGCGTAGGAGCAAGGGGGCAGCGGGGGCCCCCGCCCCTCCCCCCAACATTTTGGATTTTAACATTACGCCTATGGGCGTTGCATGGAAAGAATCGACTTCAGAATGCCTCCTGCCCCCCCCCCCCCCCCCCCAACTTGAACATAGTTCCTACGCCCCTGGTTGTAATGCTAAACATACTGCAGTAGGGAAGCTATATTATGAAGGCATACAAAGCTATGCGGATGAGCCCCTTCCACAATGACAGTTGTCGGCCCGTCGGGAGGGATAGAATAGGGGATGGAGTAAGACTGCCTAGTTACATGATGTCTAGGTGGTATGATGTACAGATTGCACGATTGTGTACGTGTGTGAAATGTGGATACACATACTTGTGTTGCGGTCTGAGGTGGGATAATGAAGATAAAAATCGGCTGATGAAGGAAGAACCTAACCAAGAGCCCTAACCAGAGCCCTAACCCAACCGGGCTAACCCGAGACCGGCCTTCTCATTTCTTTGCAGGGCCGGTCGGGCGATCCGCCAACCTAACTGGTTGACGGGTCGCTCGCCCGGCCAGCGGCATGGGGCACCGCTTGGCGGGGTGGCCGCGTTTTTTTCTTCTCGCGAGGCGGTGCGGGCGGGGGCGGCGGGCCGTCTGGAGCGCCGGGGTGGTTCCTCCTGACATCCCCGGGGCCGGGACGGTAACCCTAGACCTCCCCGGAGCCGGGACGGTTTCGCCAATGCTAATGGCGCCGTCCCGGCTTGGCCAGACGGGCCGCACAGACAGGCGCAGGGGCGCAGCCAGGGAGGGGGGGGGGGGCAAGGGGGGCAATTGCCCCCCCCCCCCCCCTACGGGTCACAGGGGGCCCCGCCGAGATTGGCCCAGATACCAATTGCATTAGCTAAATGGCTTTCAAAAAGTCACAGAGGAGCCCTCAAACTAGGCAAGGGTCACTGGTGCATGTCAAGTGCCCTCAGAGACACTGAAGGGCTTTCGAAGCCGGCCCAGGGGCCTCTTGGGTATGTCCAGGGGCCCATTGAGCCCATGGCCAGGGGCATGGCCAGGGGCCCATTATAGTTTTCCCAGAGGACAATCGAGTCTGTTCAGGGGCCTCTCGAACCTGCCCAGGGGACTCTCGAGCTTGCCCAGGGGCCCATTGAGTCTGTTCAAGGGCCTCTTGAACCTGCCTAGGGGCCATTAGTCTGTTCAGGGGCCTCTCCAGCTTTCCCAATGGTCCATTGATCCTGTGCAGGGGCCTCTCGAACCTGCCCAGGGGCTATTATAGTCTGTTTAGGGGCCTCTCGGCTTGCCAAGGGGCCGTTGAATCTGTTCAGGACCCTCTCAAGCTTATCCAGATGGCCATTGAGTCTGTGAACGGGGCCCTCGAGCCTGCCCAGGGGTTGCTAGCCGTCGCCTGGAGCGCCTGCTATAGCTGGAGCGCCTGCTATCCGTGGTCGGCGCGGTCATAATGAGCGGTAATGTGCTGTACTCTGACCCTGCACCTGGTGCAATGTTTTCTTGGGTTTCAAATGGTTTTTTTATAAGTCGGATGCGTTTTTGAATTCGGGGGGGGGGGGGATGGTAGTACAAAACAATTAAAACAATTTCCTCTCAGGAGAGTGTGTGCTGCAATATTTGTCAGCCAGGGGCGTCGCCGACGGGATGGTCGGGGGAGGTCTGGGCAAACTCCCCCACTTTTAGAAGGCGGGGGAGGGTCTCGACCCCCCTCCCCACACACACACACTTTTTGAGGGAAAAAATAAAAATGTATCGTAAAAATTGCCTTTGTAGTGCAGTAAAAATCAAGCTATCTAGTTTTCTTGACGAGCTGTCAAAAACTGGAAAATTTCGCGCCGCTTCGCGGCATGACACAAGTTTCGCAATTGCTTATACAAATTTAGAAAATGGAAAAAAGAATTGCATTAAGTGTCTGGCAGAGACTCCTTGGCGGTAATTGCTGACCCCAGGGCCCATACCCTTCATAAAATATTCACTTCTAAGTTTCAAACAGGCTACATGTTTAGCTAGTTTGACGAGCTCCGAAAAAGGCGACGCGAACGCAAAGAAGAGGAGATCGGCACCCGGAAGCTGCTCCAGCGATGCACAATTCGCTGGACCGAAGAGCTAATAGTGGACACAGGCCAGGACTATCTCCCCAAGCCATCTCACCTCACGGTCTGGTTCCAATTAATATTGGAACCAGACCGTGAGGTGAGATGGTCATAACGAAGCCACATTTCGTTTTCCAGGACCTAAAATTAAAATTTTCACGCCGCTTCGCGGCGTCACATCGGTAGTCATCGTCATAACGAAGCCATAGTCATCGTCATCGTTCGTCGTAACGCTGAATTGAATGAATATTATTTTTAGCTTATTATCCTCTACAAGGCACACCGCCTATATTTCTGGGTTTTATCAGGCAAAACCGTAAAAAATTTCGCTGCGCTAACTAACAAGTACATACCTACCTAACTTTATCAAACGAAAATCCACATACAAAATGCTGCAAAGGCTTAAATACACGTATCGAAATGGGGTACATTTTTTCGTCATTTCAGCCGCCCCCACACTCAAAAACCGACCCCCACCTGTTGTCAGCTAAGATAGGTTTTATCTTCTGTACATAACAATACAAATTAGTAATGCGCTCAGTACAATGCCTACTGAGGGTCCCTGGTCCAATCCAGCTCATCAAAAGTATACGAAGAATAAATGCTAAAAAGGGGGCCTCAAAATAAAGTGGCCGAAATCCGTAGAGTTTTTCATATACAGGGGTATTTTTGGGGGTGTGGGTGCTTGCCCCCCCCCCCCCCCTTCTGAAGGTCTGGCTGCGCCCCTGGACAGGCGCCTTTCTCAGGAATGGGTAAAGTGAGAGTGGTGTGTCACCACATGATGTCTCATGTGTCAAGTGAGAGTGGTGTGTCACACATGATGTCGCATGTGTCATGTGAGAGTGGTGTGTCACCACATGATGTCGCATGTGTCATGTGAGAGTGGTGTGTCACCACATGATGTCGCATGTGTCAAGTGAGAGTGGTGTGTCACCACATGATGTCGCATGTGTCATGTCAGAGTGGTGTGTCACCACATGATGTCGCATGTGTCAAGTGAGAGTGGTGTGTCACCACATGATGTCGCATGTGTCATGTGAGAGTGGTGTGTCACCACATGATGTCGCATGTGTCATGTGAGAGTGGTGTGTCACCACATGATGTCGCATGTGTCATGTGAGAGTGGTGTGTCACCACATGATGTCGCATGTGTCATGTGAGAGTGGTGTGTCACCACATGGTGTCGCATGTGTCATGTGAGAGTGGTGTGTCACCACATGATGTCGCATGTCATGTCACCGCATGATGTCTTTGTGAAATGGCATGTTAATAAATATGTGGATATGTTATAAAAAAAAAACTAAGCCATCGTCATCGTCTTCGGTTCGTTGTAACGCTGAATTGAATGAATAGCATTTTTAGCTTCTTATCCTCGACAAAGGCTCACCGCCTATATTTCTGGGTTTTATCAGGCAAACCCGTACAAATTTCGCGCCGCTTGGTGGCGCTAAATAACAAGTACCTTCTATAACATGAAAATCCACATTAAAAATGCTGCAAAGGCTTAAATACACGCATAACTATGGGAGTATATTTTTCTTCTTCGTCATTTCAGCTGACCTCCCCAAGCAACAAATTATCGGCGACACCCCTGGTTGTACTCTCCACTCTCCCCCCCCCCCCCCCCCCCGGTCACGTAGGTATCGGACCCTGCACTGGCGAGGGTTAAATACCTAAGATACTCGTACTTATATGACAGGAGCGTTATAGTGCAGGCACATTGACCAAGTAGTTGCAAAGAAATAAGCCTCTGAAAGCCATGACTACGGTTAACGGAAGATCCCACGTGCGCTTCGTGGCCGTCCGGTAATAAAATATCTACAATGACTAGGGTCACATTTGTATGGCATGCGTAAGATTGAAGATGCCGCGATGAAAAACAAATAGTGCAACAAATTAAAATGGTACGGCAACGGCAGTAACATTATCATGATTGCATATTGAGAATGTCGTAACGACGGAAATCGCATCACTTATCAAAAATAGATAATGGCCTTTTAATTTCTTTTTCATGGTTTTGATTAAACTGATCATTCTTATCTTATGCTTAGACGATATGGCCGCCATATAACCACCAATATAACGCTATATAACCATATAACCATATGATTTGCGGCGCCCAAGAGTACCAATAATAATAATCATCATCATCATCCTGTCTACTTCTTAACCACCCTCGCCCTACGGCGGGGGATGGGAATGAGCTCCCTCCCCCTAAGGTTTTTCTTGAATAATGTTTTACACATGCGGCACATTTTGCTGAAATTTTCAGTAGCTGAGTTTACAGAAATGATACGTATCCTACCAAAATTTGAAGTGTATACGACTATTAGATCGTGACCTATGCCCTTTTCGTCAAGGTCATGTCAGACCCCGAAGGGCCATTTAAGGTCACCAGTTGACCTAGATGCTCAAAATGGGATGCCTTTGAATTATCCTTATAATTGGCAACACGTTACTTTTTACGGTGTCTCTCTATCTCTCTCCGTTCGGAAGTTATACTAAGAAGCGCCCTGTACAATCGCTATTTGTGGAAGTGGTCGATCTTAGGTCATTCACTTGACCTGGAAGGTCGCCCGTTGATCTGCAACCTAAAAATCGCATACTGTTAGATTCGTCTCGTGACAGGCAACATGCTGGTTCTTACCGCATTGCTCTAAGTTGCTTGGTTTGGAAGTTAACAGCGGGGGTGGCAGGTCCCCCCGTAGGGCGAGGGTTAATATATTTGACTTAGCTATTTCCTCATCTTAACCCTCGCCCTACGGGAGCTTTTTTCAACTTCGGCCTACGGGGGGGTCCTAAAAAGACCCCCTGTTAATTTCCAAACCAAGCAAGATACAGCAACGCGGTAAGAACTAACATGTTGCCTGTCATGTTTGGAATATAACGGTATGCAATTTTTAGGATTCGGGTCAACGAGTGACCTTCCAGGTCAAGTGAATGACCTCGATCGACCACGTCCAGAACAGCGATTTTGCTCTGTCAGAAAACCTCAAAATGATAAATTGATAAATGTAAATAAAAAGGCATGTTCCTAGACCAGTTTTGTCTCAGAAATACAGAAAAAGGTAACTATTTATTCGTATCTGGTCAAAAAAAGGCCAAAAAAGTTATTAAAAAAATGACATAAGTTGCTTACACTTGGGGAGCCATCACTCAGTCAAAAAAAGAGATATTGCTTTGAATTTGCTTTGAGTATTGTCCATACTCAGTTATCTCACATATATTCCGTTTTTTTAATTTAACATCTGAAAATTTTGATTTTGTGGTTATTTTTTATAGTTTGTGTTCATTTTAGGAATATTTTTTCTTCTCGAAAATCCGAGATTGCCATTTTAAAGAAAATTTATTTTTTATCTTTGCTTAATTGCGTTTGCAATTTGCTTCAAAACTCTGTTGTTTACGATTTTTCAAACATTTATCGTTTTTCCACCAACATGACGTCATCAAAACATCATTATCTCTCAAATGTTTCAACCAATGTCAATGCAAGTTTTACAGCATACGTATAATTGTTGTATACTCAGCTAATAAAAATGTCAGCAAGATGCGCCGCGTGAGTAAAAAGTTATGCAAGAAAAACCTCAGGGGGTGGTCGTTTTAGGACCCCCCGTAGGACGAGGGTTAATGCTAATCTTATGGTACTATCTAGCTAATGCCACTGGTATGGTACACAATTGATGGAAGTTCAATTATACAATTACACAACAATTTTCTTAAATTCGTAAATATAATTTGGGTCAACTAAAAAACAAACAATATTGTTGCATTATACAGTTTTTTAAAGGGATTATACGGGTTTTCCCCAGAATAATTGAGTTACATAGTAAAACGTACGTATAAAGGTGGTAGAAGTCCCACGGTAGCCACATTTTTCTGGAAATGACCTCTTCTGCACGTAAGGACATTCCAAAGTGCGCGGTGATGCCACCGCGTATTTTCTGCAGAACCGGCTGAGGCAGAGCCAGTCATCTCTTATATGCTAATAAAAATACCTCACGTATGGCATATTTCCGGTAAAATAAGCAATATTTGAAAGAAAATAAACTTGTTTTGTTCCAACGACAGTAGCAGTTACCTAGTTTTCCCGTAAAATTATATATTTTTCATGAATTTTAATGCACAAAAATTAATACGCCACCACCAAATTCTCAACGCTAAAGGTCAGGGAAAAGAAAACCACAAAACACAAAACCTCAACGAACAGTGTGTAGTAATACAAAGTCCCGTCAGTTTTGAATTGCATAATAATGTTGTGATCCAGTGTAGGACTTGCAGATAATTAAAAACTCTAAAATTGATCTTAAGATAAAAGTGGTGGACAGTAGTGCCGATCAAGTACTCGTCTGATACTAGTCTCGAAAAACGCCCAAGTTTAAACGGTGATAATTTCTGAAATAATGGACTAAATGAGCATTGAGGTCCCTGTGATATGTCTTAAAGGGAAATAATGACCTTTTGATTTTGTTAGCAACAATTCCTTAGGCTACCGTTATGGTTTTAAAATTACTTTATTTAAATTTAAGAATTAAATAAAATTATTCCCAAATTCAAAGTTGCAAGTTTGGAAAAAATACAAAACAAGTACCTTGTGTACTTCATGAAGGTCATTGACAAATTCGGCCTTCCCTACCAGTATTTGCAAAGGGCTACTAATTACCACTGCACTTAATTTTACTCGAGTCTCCCCTATTTTACTCACAGCTCCCTTTTTGCACCATTGCTGTGCTATTATTGCTCAAACATTCCCTTAATTTTGCGTTGGCCCAATTTTCACCAAAGTCTACCTTTTTTCTACTCACTTTTACCTTTTTAGTTCAACTTTAGCACCCTTTTCTAGGAGGACTACCTTTTCCTTCCGAATATGGAATGTTTTGTAGTATGAAACTAGTATAATCGACCAGTACTACTATAATGTAGTTTATTTAAGATCTGGCATGGCGGGTGAGGTTAAAACGCCTATCGCCATATTGCGGTTTGCTGCCATGCCGGCAGGGAAGATTGGTTTGAGACAGTTTTGGCGCAACTGATCAAGGAAGGCCATAGTTTTTTTGCACGGTAGATAGCATCGAAGCACTATAATTTTGTTACAGTTGATTCTATCGGGCAGATTCAATTCGGGTCAAAATATAAGGACAACATGAATGATGACAGCGATAGTGATTTTGCTGAACATCAGCCAAGGGTACACGCAGCCCGAGCCGCTCCAGTACAAGATGAAGGCGAACAACCTGCCAAGAAGGCAAAGGTGCGGGGAAAGGGCCAGAAATGGACGAAACAACTAACTCAGGGTTCGGAAGCTGAGTTCCTTGGTTGGCTCAAAACCTGTGTAAGTCTGCGATTTTTATAATAATAATAATAACCATTTATTTTGCACCAATGAGTATTATATTTGGAATCAGCATATCAATATAAAATACCTTCAGCAAATGTGATTGTGAAATGTTACGTGTGTAGCTGGTGGCAGACTTAATGTAAAGAAATAATGGCGGAAGATACCAACACCGAATCTGTACATCAGAGTGCCAAGAAGAAGCTAGCCAGTATCATATTGCCTTCTCGCATGAACAAAGCACTCCAGCTTGTTTAAGTGCAAGTAACATGCATATATTCGGAATGAGGGTGTTTACAGACCAAATGATGTTGCTGAAAGTAATCTTGACATGAGTAGTTCCATTCCCCATGATGAGCGTGGGCTATCATTTGTATAGTTTCTGCTGTCCCCCTTTGGCTTATGTGGCATAATTTACTTGGCTGTGTAAATTGACTATGCATGTTTCATGTTTCATATTTCAGATTTGGACAAAGGAGCAAGGTGGTCAAAGAAAAGAGTTGTTAAAACCCAGAGTGGTCTCAAAGAGTTCTTCTTCTGCAGCATGCCAGGATGCAAGGCACAGCTGCAAGCATTGTATGTCAGTGACTGTCATGATGTTGCTGTGTTTGAAAACAGTGAGCAACATTCACATCAAGACGATGCAAGAAAGAGGGGTCTCTCTGGAGAAACAAAGGAGGTTGGTTATTGCATTATTGTGATTTTTTTTTGTCATGGTAATGTACTTTGTTGTCACTGCTTATGGGCGCAAGAACTGTTAACCAACACTTTAGTACCAATTCATCATGACATTCAATTTTCCTTCTGAGCTTTATTTGGTAGCTTGAATTGCTTTTCAACATCCCATACCACTGTAGTCCCCCCCCCCCTCCCCCACCACACACACACCCTGGATACAAAGTAGAAACTAGATTACAACTTTTTAATGCAGAATACCTTGTCTCTTTTCAGATTTTGGAGGAGCTGTTCAAGGCCGGGGTGAAGAAGCCCATGCAGCTCAACACAGCCCTTCTGAATCGGGGGATCAAGGGTCACACGTCACGGCAGCTGAACAACTTTTTAGCTCGTCTGAAGGAGAAAATACAAGGACCTGCTAACATCTCGTACAGTGAGCTGAGAGTCTGGTGTGAAGACCGCACATCAGTCCCGGATGAGCCAGATGATGTGTATGTCATCCACCATGACATATCTGAAGACTGTGGTGTACGCGTACTGCTATCAACAAAACGACTTTTGTCCAATGGGGCCCGGTCGGAGGTTGTACATGTCGATGCGACATACAAGCTCACCTGGAACGGGTTTCCAGTACTCATAGCAGGCGTAACAGACCGAGCCAGACAGTTCTTCCCGACGATATTCGCAGTGATGAAGAGTGAAACGATCGAGGACTATACTGTTTTGCTGCAGAACATGAAGGTCGCAGTGGAAGAAGTGAGCGGGATGCCATTTTGTCCTCGCATCGTGGTGGCCGATTGCGCAGAGGCAATCTCGGCTGCTGCAAGTGCAGTGTTCCCAGATGCGCGACGCGGGTTCTGCTGGTTTCACGTGAAGAAGGCACTCGAAACGCAGCTGCGAAAAGAACCAAAGGAGATGCAAGAAGTCTGTAAGAAGGACATCGCCATCCTTCAGGTTTGCTACACAGAAGAGCAGTTCATCCGAGTATCAGCCCTGATGATCCAAAAGTGGGAGGACCTGTGGCCAGAGTCCAAGTTCCCACAGTACATGAAGGAGCAGTTCCTAGATCGGAAGAATGCCTGGTACGAAGGAGTTGACAGGGCTGCCCCCAGTACCAACAATGCGTTGGAAGCCTTGAACGGAACAATCAAGATGTGCCACACATTGAGGGAACGCCTGCCGGTAGGACGCTTTCTGGAAACAGCTCAAGGGATGATCGGTGGTTGGTCACGTGACCTGATGGAGCGACGGAAGTTCCGCGACCGGCCCTCGATTGACCTCCCTCTGCTGACGAAAGCGCACCAGCTTCAGGTCGCAATGAAGAACATGGTCTTGCTGGAGAATCGCTACTTCATCCCGGCCGGTGATCAGGAGGAGGTGTCAGTTGATCAGGTCAACCTGTACCTGACACAGGTAGAAGGAGTTCCGTCAACTTTTGACGACTTCGCCCAGCATCGCTTCTCCATGTGGTGTGTCACAGATGAAGGGGAGAAGACAGACATTACTCAGATGTGGTGCACCTGCCCAGAGTGTCTGAAGAAACAAACTTGCAAACATGTAGTCGCCTCGGCAGCAGCGCTGGGTATCGTGGAGATCCCTGAGGTGGCAAGGCGGGTGCCGATAGGTCAGAAGCGAAAGAGGGGGAGGCCGGCTCTGGCTACTCCAGCCCTCTTGCACCAGTGAGGTGACAGTGCTGCTCCTGTCCAGACTGCTTCTGGTTCTTAGAGTAGTCTGTTTTGTTCAAGGGAACAGTCATATTTCCATTTTAACCCTGCCACCCATAAACCATTAGTTCGCTACTGCTTGACATTTGTTTGTCACAATACTCAATGTTTCTGCCGAATTCCAATCATTTCTGGAGACTTAAAACTTGGAAAGAAACATCCTTTGATATAGTTGAGTGTGTTGTGTTAGGAAATATGCCCTTGTTGCTGTGCGCGGCATGTTGCCGCCTTATGTGAATAGAACTAGCTTTGCGTATGTTATCTTTGTTGTGTGCTGCGCTTATGAAGCGTAGGTATGCAATATGCATGTTGGCTGTGGCACCGTTTCGAGACACTGATGTGTTTCGGTGTGACTGTTTGTAACCATGTTATCTGTCATGCAGGTAAAACATTTCTACCAATCTTGAAATCTGTCTGTACTTTTGCGGCCGCCGTGTCGCGGCACAGATACCGTGGTTGAGGTCGGCGTCAAAGATAATGACCATTACCATTGTCAAACTGCACTTGGCATTTTGATATTTTGACCTGATGCCAATCGGGCGCCTTGGTATAGCCTACAGAATGTATCATTTGAGTTAATTAGGGGATGGTATGAGTAAAAAAGGGGCTGGAAGATTAAGGGAGCCGAGTAGTAGAATTGATGATTTTTCTAGTACAAATAATGGCGCTAAAAGATTGGTATCCAATTGTGATCTGGCAACTCTAGTAGTATAAAAAGTGATGTCGTGAGTATATTAGGTGAGGTTTTGAGTAAATTAAGGGAATTAGAAATTAGGGGAGCCGGGAAGTAAAATTGATCATACTTCAGTAAAAATAAGGGCGCCGAAGAAATATACCCCTTTGCAAAGCACTCGGCACTGCGCCACAATAGCAAATGGCGAGGGAAATGCATATTGATACAATATCATTACGTCATAAGTTTCTGAAGTGTCAACTACTATGAAATACAGTGATACAATACCTTTAATAATGATTAACAAGAAAAATCAAACTATTTGAATCAGTTTTTAATTAGCTTTCAACTCAAAATCAGATATATTTTGCAATGCTACACACGAATGGCACCAGTGACGTCATTAACAAAGCCTGCTGCGGGACTTGGGTATACTAATCAGGAACAACTCGCCACAATGGTAAAGTGCGCCGAGAAGCATGACAATGACTTTGTAAACAAATCGCCGACGCTAAATAGGTCGCCGTCGATGTGCATCGATGAGCTTCCGAATTAATTGCCAGTTTTGTGTTATTGTTTGTTAGTTTTTTTGAGACAAATTATTATTTTTCATGATAATATAAAGCATAGTGTTATATACAGCCACAGAAAAATTATACAATATTCCTAATGTTGAAAACAAATGAATCGATTTTCAAAAATTGAGGGTCGCAACCACTAACTATGCCGCCGTTGATGTGCATCGATGAGCTTCCGATTTTATTGCCACTTTTTCCAATCGCTGTTAGTTTTAGAAGATCGCCGGGCATATAATCACAACAAGCAGAACGCACAATATATTATCCACTCCATTGCGTAAAAAAACAATACGG
This sequence comes from Chirona hameri, assembly GCA_036785665.1. NCBI lineage: Eukaryota > Metazoa > Arthropoda > Thecostraca > Balanomorpha > Balanidae > Chirona > Chirona hameri. The sequence continues at coordinate 58,134 of JAXIVJ010004175.1, read as the reverse complement.
GAAAAGCCCGCAGTTTGATGAGGACCAAAAGTACTTGCAAGTACCGGTCGTTAAAAGTGTGGAACGCTTATCAACTTTAACTTGAAATATCTTTCGGTAGGAAAGTTTTCATGCAAAATGTGATGAATTTACAATATATTTTAGTCTCGTCTGGCGATTTCAAGTGCTAACTCCATTTTTGTGGAAAAAGGTCATTATTTCCCTTTAAACGTGTTTAAAGCTCATACAACTGCAAAAGAGTACATTTACTTTCAGGACGGAAACCCGTATAATCCCTTTAAAGGGAAATAATGACCTTTTTCCACTAAAATGGAGTTAGCACTTGAAATCGCCAGACGAGATCAAAATATATTGTAAATTCATCACATTTTGCATGAAAACTTTCCTACCGAAAGATATTTCAAGTTAAAGTTGATAAGCGTTCCACACTTTTAACGACCGGTACTTGCACTATTTCTGACCTTTTGTCAAGTACTTTTGGTCCTCATCAAACTGCGGGCTTTTCCCGTATTATTTTTTTACGCAATGGAGTGGAAAATATATTGTGCGTTCTGCTTGTTGTGATTATATGCCCGGCGATCTTCTAAAACTAACAGCGATTGGAAAAAGTGGCAATAAAATCGGAAGCTCATCGATGCACATCAACGCGGCATAGTTAGTGGTTGCGACCCTCAATTTTTGCAATTCGATTCATTTGTTTTCAACATTAGGAGTTGTGTATAGTTTGTCTGTGGCTGTATATAACACTATGCTTTATTTTATCATGAAAAATAATAATTTTCCCCAAAAAAACTAACGAACAATAACACAAAACTGGCAATTAAATCAGAAGCTCATCGATGCACATCGACGGCGACCTATTTAGCGTCGGCGATTTGTTTACAAAGTCATTGTCATGCTTCTCGGCGCACTTAACCATCTCGGCGCACTTGGCGAGTTGTTCCTGATTAGTATACCCAAGTCCCGTAGCAGGCTTTGTTAATGACGTCATTGGTGCCATTCTTGTGTAGCATTGCAAAATATATCTGATTTCGAGTTGAAAGCTAATTAAAGACTTATTCAAATGATTGTGTTTAAGTTTCAATTTTCTTGTTAATCATTATTAAAGGTATTTTATCACTGTATTTCATAGTAGTTGACACTTCAGAAACTTGTGACGTAATAATATTGTATCCAATATGCATTTCCCTCACCTTTTGCCATTGTGGCGCAGTGCCGAGTGCTTTGCGAATACTAGCTTGACTGGGGTTCAATTCATTCCGCTCTTATTTTATTCGAGTTGGTATAGTTTGCATGTTGTTGTTATTCATGACTTATACTGATAGTCAGTCATGCATCACGGATGCTTCACGGATCAGAGCGCTGCTCGAACGCACGCTAGTAGCGCTTTCGTTCTCCATGGCAACCAGGCGTGAGCCAATGAAAAGCCAGAACGTATTCCCTTTCTGGCTTTTGATTGGCTGACGCCTGGTTGCCATGGAGAACGAAAGCGCTACTAGCGGGTGTCCGAGCAGCGCTCAGTTTGATCGGAAATGTCACAGAGGCTCCACAAATGCCGCACTCGATGTTAACAATGGTAGGGAAGGACGAATTTGTCAATGACCTTCATGATGTACACAAGGTACTTGTTTTGTATTTCTTCCAAACTTACAACTTTGAATTTGGGAATAATTTTATTTAATTCTTAAATTTAAATAAAATAATTTTAAAAATATAACGGGAGCCTAAGAAATTGTTGCTAACAAAATCAAAAGGTCATTATTTCCCTTTAAAGGGAAATAATGACCTTTTGGATTTTGTTAGCAACAATTTCTTAGGCTACCGCTATGGTTTTAAAATTATTTTATTTAAATTTAAGAATTAAATAAAATTATTCCCAAATTCGAAGTTGTAAGTTTGGGAAAAATACAAAACAAGTACCTTGTGTACTTCATGAAGGTCATTGACAAATTCACCCTTCCCTACCATTGTTTACATCGATTGTGGCATTTTTGGAGGCTCTGTGACATTTCCGATCAAACTGAGCGCTGCTCGGACACACGCTAGTAGCGCTTTCGTTCTCCATGGCAACCAGGCGTCAGCCAATCAAAAGCCAGAAAGGGAATACGTTCTGGCTTTTCATTGGCTCACGCCTGGTTGCCATGGAGAACGAAAGCGCTACTAGCAACAACTCGCCACAATGGTTAAGTGCGCCGAGAAGCATGACAATGCTTTGTAAACAAATCGCCGACGCTAAATAGGTCGCCGTCGATGTGCATCGATGAGTTTCCGATTTAATTGCCAGTTTTGTGTTATTGTTTGTTAGTTTTTTGGGGAAAAATTATTATTTTTCATGATAATATAAAGCATAGTGTTATATACAGCCACAGACAAATTATACAATACTCCTAATGTTGAAAACAAATGAATTTATTTTCAAAAATTGAGGGTCGCAACCACTAACTATGCCGCCGTTGATGTGCATCGATGAGCTTCCGATTTTATTGCCACTTTTTCCAATCGCTGTTAGTTTTAGAAGATCGCCGGGCATATAATCACAACAAGTAGAACGCACAATATATTTTCCACTCCATTACGTACAAAAACAATACGGGAAAAGCCCGCAGTTTGATGAGGACCAAAACTACTTGCAAGTACCGGTCGTTAAAAGTGTGGAACGCTTATCAACTCTAACTTGAAATATCTTTCGGTAGGAAAGTTTTCATGCAAAATGTGATGAATTTACAATATATTTTGGTCTCGTCTGGCGATTTCAAGTGCTAACTCCATTTTTGTGGAAAAAGGTAATTATTTCCCTTTAAGATGATTACGAGCGAGCGCGAAGCGCGAAGCGCTCGCTCGTCTTTCCGTGGTATATGGGAAAAATCTGAATATGAGCGGCCCGACCCGTGGCGACGCTTTAGAGAAGCTCATATCTCTGCAACCACACGTCCGATTGACAAGCTGACTTCTTTGCTGAGCAGCCTCATCCAACCTACCCTGTTTGAGACCGGTGCCGACTCATGTGGATGACTACCACTGCGCGTGGCGCGTGCCGCGTGAGAGGTGTTGACAAGTGTTTTCTCGCAAAAACTCTGCAACGGCTGAGCCGATTGTGTGCAAATTTGGTGTGTGGTTAGGGACCCCTCAGCCGCCAATTTTCCACAAGTTAGGGGTGGGGTGCCTCTGCACGTGCGCACGTGCACACCCCTATCTTATATCTCAGGAACGGCTGAACCGATCGCGTTCTAATTTGGTGTGTGATTAGGGACCTCTCAGCCGTTGCCTTTCCACAAGTCAGGGGTGGAGTGCCTCTGCACGTGTGCACATGCACACCCCTATTCTATATCTCAGGAACGGCTGAGCCGATTGTGTTCAAATTTGGTGTGTGGTTAGGGATTCCCCCGCCGCCGCCTACCCACAAGTCATGGGTGGGGTGCCTCTGCACGTGCGCACGTGCGCACCTTCTTTGTATCTCAGGAACTACTTGCCCGATCGGGTTGAAATTCACCATACATTTATTTCGCGCTCGCTCGTTCATCGCCAACTACGGCGCCTTACTGGTACATATTGTGGTGTTGAAATTGAAGCGCAACATCTCTGGCGGTTTTGTTCGTTCGCATCGATTAGTCAGAAGCGAGTTATCACCATATTAGTCGTTACGAGATACCAATCATGTGGCACAACAAAGTAGCTCGCGATTTTAGGTGCAATGTGATCTCATGGACAACTTGTGTTGAGCATAGTGAGGCTAAAGCCCAGGCTACACTATGCGTGATTTGTCAAGGAAATCACGCGCGTGTTCTCCGTGTTTGCAGAACTTCCTTGACGTCCGGGATCTGCCGGTCAAGTAAATCACGCAAGGAAAATGGATAAACCACTGCATTTTTAATCGATAAACCACTGCATAAATATATACCAGCTTCAACACAAGTTTCAACACTCACAACTTGCTCAAACGCTTCTTCATTCATCTTCCGCCACGATACTCAGCACAAATTATTCAATTTAGGTCTAGTATAGACCACAATAAGCGAAATCAAGCAAAATGATAAAAAAAACCTGCAACACGTAATCTCGGAAAACACGACAAGTTCAGAATTTTGAACTTTTCATCGTTCCGTCCGTGACGTGTCTACGGAATTTCCTTGGCGTTTCATCCGGGATCTGCGTGATGTGCCAGTGTAGCTCACCCAATGCATTTACTATCAGCTGAACTTGCTCTGTCACGCAAATCCCGACAACACGGATAACACGCACGTGATTTTCAGGAAATCACGCATAGTGTACCCTGGGCTTTATGTTCACATCAAATGAAGTATTTGCAAAACTTGCAAAACTTCTTGCGCTGTGAAGCGCTATAAAATTGTATTCAAATTTAATTCGACGTCGAGCAGAGAAAGTTTATTTATTAGTTGCCCGCATTATATGTACCAAGTTACGTGTTGAGCAAAGCATCCCCCAATTTCAGCTACGCGTGTTGAGCAGAGCATCCCCGAATTTCAGCGTCGAGGGCTACTTGATTTAAAATTGAAATAATTTCGAGCAAATAGGAGTATTCGTATGTCAAACGAGAACAATTTGCACATCATATGTGCAAAAACTATCTATGTGATATAAACGATCTCAACTTCCACTTTCCAGTGCTGTCATTTTTGTATATGTAAATATATCATATGGAAAGCGGTGGTATCCCACGCCCCCACGAGCTCTTCACCCCACTGAGATAATTTCTCTTGGGACAAATGAAAGCTGTTGTGTTCTTTGCATTATGCGGACATTTTCCCACATTTGTTATGGTTCCTTGAGGTTACCAGTTCAGAATTCTGTCATTTATTCACAGTTGAAAAAGATCATGCATTTTGCACCCCCAGAAAAATGTGTGGGTAACACCACCACCGGTAGTGTTACCAAGGGAATTGCTTTTATTCGTGTTTTGAGTTGTACTGCGCACAATTTCGTGTTGGTAAGTGGTACACGGTGTCCAATACAAATATGTCCGAGTATCCCTGGTTAATTAGGCATAGAAAGCTGCGAGTTGAATTGTTAATTTTCAAAACGAATGGAATGTGCCCTACATTTTCGTTTGGCAATATAACCAACCGCTTATAATAATATACAAATTAGCGCAGGGTCTGAAACGTTCATTGCGATAAATTTATTAATGCCAATTGATGTCATCAAGCAGGAACGAGGACGCCAACTCGTGATCGGTAGTGTCTACCGCCCACCTCGACACACGGTCAGGGGCGGAACTTTGTGTTTTTGGTTGGGGATGCAGTAGCAGGTAACATGCAGTAGCCCCCCATTTTTTTTAAATCATTTTTTAGATACATCATGCTGCTATAAGAGGCATTTGCTTGCTTTGTTCCCAGCTTCGGTACATTTGCAGTTGAAGTAGACTCCATTAAAACAAACGATTTTTTGACATTTTTGGGGGTGCTGATTCCAAATATGTCCACTATTTGTCATTATTTCGTCTTCGATTTTGATTAATTTATGGGTATATTGTTTTTCAATTTGTATATATATATATATATATATATATATATATATATATATATATATATATATATATATATATATATATATATATATATATATATATATATATATATATATATATATATATATATATATATATATATATATATATATATATATATATATATATATATATATATATATATATATATATATATATTCTTTTAAACATATATTTTCGGGGTGGGGGGGGGGGGCATATTGGGCAAAACCATATATTTGCTTCCAAACTTATTGAGTGGAGGGCAGCTGCTCACCCCGCCCTCTCTTCCACCGCCCTCCCTCTGCCCCTCCCCCGTTCTTGTGCCTATGGTTTGCACATCTGCAAGGTTTTTCAGCGATGACGAAAAACGAAAAACAGTGGGACGAAGCGTATCCGTTTTCTTTGCCCACCTTATACCTCATTTTTAGTGTCAAACTTGTTATCTTTGAGAGAATCCCTCTTATGCAATATTTGTTTGCGAATTTGTGCTTTTCTCGTCTTTGGGTACCTTTTACTCCATCAAATTTCCCTTGCGTAACAAAATAAACGGTTTCACCAAAAAACCTTACCTCAAAGGGGTCTTAACCCCTTGTCCCTGTAAGAGGCGTCTCTAAAAGAACAAAACAATCTAGTTATGCCGACTTGTTCTGCGTTACATTTGTCAGTGGCGCATAGGTGTCGCCAAGGATGGGGGGGGGGGGGGCAAACGGGGCAACGTGCTCCCGGAACCTGGAATCTCTTGACCTCTTGACATCGATACATATACATATTTAACCCTCGCCCTACGGGAACTTTTTCACCTTCGCCCTACGGAGGGTCCTAAAATGCCCCCCCCCCCCTGTTAACTTCCAAACCAAGCAACATAGAGCAACGCGGTAAGAACTAACATGTTTCCTGTCATGTTTGGAATCTAACGGTATGCAATTTTTAGGTTTCGGGTCAACGAGTGACCTTCCAGGCCAAGTGAATGACCTCGATCGACCACGTCCAGAACAGCGATTTTGCTGTCAGAAAACCTCAAAATGAGAAATTGATAAATGTAAATAAAAAGGCATGTTCCTAGCCCAGTTTTGTCTCAGAAATACAGAAAAGGTAATTATGTATTGGTATCTCGTCAAAAAAAAGTAAAAAAAAAGTATTAAAAAAATGACGTCATGAATTTCTTACACTTAGGGAGCCATCACTCAATCAAAAATAGAGATATTTATTTGAAATTTGCTTTGAGTATTGTCCATACTCAGTTATCTCACATATATTCCGTTTTTTAACACCTTTCAAAATTTCGATTTTGTGGTGATGTAAAAAAAAATCAGTTTTTGTTCATTTTGAAGGTCAACAACCCAAAATTGTGAAAATCCGACATTGCCATTTTAAAGAAAAGAACATTGTATATCTTCATTTATATCTGTTTGCAATTTGCTTTAAAACTCTGTTTTCTATGATTTTTCAAACATTTATCGTTTTTCCACCAATATGACGTCATCAAAACATCATTATTTCCCTATTTTTTCAACCAATTTCAATGACATTTTTACACCATACGTATAATTGTTGTATACTTAGCTACTGTAAATTTCAAGAAGATGCGCCGTATGTCTAAAAAGTTATGCAGGACAAATTTGAGGGGGGGGTCGTTTTAGGACCCCCCCCCACCCCCACCCCCGTAGGGCGAGGGTTAAAGTTCAGAAAAATGGGGCAGGTATGAAATCGGAGGCTCGCCTCTACACCAAAACTGCCTTTTTTTGTTGCAAAATATGATTTATTTATTCCCAGTAACAGTCGTTTCTTAGGACGCGAACGTCTGCCAGAAAGACTTCCTCTCGAACTTAAAATGTCTGGTGATACGCCAATAGGGCAAGAAAACTAGGCAAGAAAACTAGGTCCAGGGCAAGAAAACTAGGCAGCAACGGCATTTTAGTATGCCTTCATCTTTATGTTGAAGAACTAGGCAGTATTTTAGTAATAATAAAAGAGACAAATACGGCGCAGTCATGCCAAAATATGACGCATTTATCTTGTATTGCTTTCAATATATGGGGAGCAACTCTGTGTGCAGTGGTAAGATACTTGCCTTCTGTGCCGGGGACCGGGGTTCAATCCCTCGGCGGGCCTCTGAAAAAGTATACCCGGCTCCCATACCCCCATACCCCACGGAACAGGGTGAGAGTTCCAATTAGCACCTTGGTCCCAGGAGGATACGGTACTTGGTCCACAAACCAAACCAAACCATGATTTCAATATTTGTGCTGTTTTCGTATAACTTGGTTTGTTTGGTGTTGAATAAACCTATTTTCTTTTAAAATAACCTTTACTGATGTGGGCCTCCACTTTTCAACACCATGACCAGGTATAGATTGTGTAAATAATGTTTGTCAGGCTCAACAATTGAATGTTGTGATAATCCTGACTTGTAGCACATTTTGTTTATGTCTATGATAATTTCTGCTGTTTTTCCAGCTCAAGATGATTGATATGCTTTCAGACACAACACATTTATATTATTGGTCAAATTCTTCATTAAGTGTCAATTTCACCAACATATTTATACTCAAATTTTAACACATCTGGCCAATTTAAGGGTGCATTGTAATATGTGACCTGTCTTTTATCCAGAACTACGCATAATGTGAAAACTGAAACATGTTACACCCATTCTTGCTTTACTCATCTTGCTTATGTAAGCACCTAGATTGACATTTTGTGTCTGAAATTGAAAAAGGATACCTATGTGTCAATAAGTAGTGTTGTTCTTTAGTGTGTATGACCATTCACCTGTATCCCGTCAGTACCTGTATACATGTACCTGTATCCTGTGTGTTGGTACCTACTGTGCCTTTGTCCTTTAATATTGTTGTTGTATCTATAAAATTGATTTTTGTAAGTTGTGGGGGAGCTGAATGACAAGTTGGATGGGGGGGAGGCTAAGCCACAAGTTGAGAGGGCTGAAGTCCTCTCAACTGAATATGATCCTACACCCCTGTATATTTGTACCGTGTCTCATTCTTCCCCCAGCCAAAATGACCAAAACACTTAACCTTATCTGACAGACAATAAGTCATATGATTGAGGATGCAGATGAAAGACTGGGGATGCAGATCAGAACATTGGGGATGCACCTGCATCCCCCTAAGTATATAAAGTTCCGCATGTGCACACGGTCACGGCGCTGCACGCGGACTTTGACGACTTGGAGCGGCAGCTGCAGCAGGTATTAGTGAAGTGCCCGACCGCGTCCACGGTGATTTGCGGTGACCTGAACTGTGACCTTTTGAAGGCTGGTCATGACCCTGGCCGTAGGCGCTTAGAGGAGTTTCTCCACGATTACTCGCTCTTTCAATCGGTAACATCTTCCACGTACGCCTCAGGCTCTCTACTGGATGTTTGAATCGTTCAGCGCCGTGACATTGTTTTAGACTGCCGCACCGCTCACTGTAATTATAGCCCCCATAACTTTATCCGTGTCAGCATGAACATTCCCCGTGTTCGCCGTAAACCGACCGTCACCCGCTCTCGCTGTCTTTACCGCATCGATGGTGGGGCCTTTCTTCGCGACCTACAAACCACTGATTGGGGGGAGTTTTTATCTCTACGACCGTTGCCGACAGGTGGTGCTCCTTCACGTCAAATTTTCTACCGATTCTCGACGCACACGCCCCGCTGCGGGATGTCAGGATTCGCAACCCCACCGCGCCTCCAGTCTCCGACCAGACTCGGCCGCTCATGGCCCAGCGCCGCGCAACCCTGCGCCAGGCAGGCGGAGGGTCCCCTTAGTACCGAGAACTCAATCGAGCCGCTCGGTCCGCCATTCGCCGGGACACGCAAGGGCAGATCCAGGGGGGCGAACGGGGCCATGCCCCCCCCCCCCAAGCCTGTTTAAGGGGGGGGGGGGGGTAAACTATGTTTTGCCCCCCCCCCCCCCAAGACGTGAAATTTAATGCATGCTATATTTGCGTTTTTAGAACGGTACTGGGCATCCCAAAATTGCAGCAGTCAAAATCAAGCTAGCCACAGTCAAAAACTGAAAAATTTCGCGCCGCTTCGCGGCATGACACAAGTTTCGCAATTGCATATACAAATTTGGAAAATTAATTCCATTAAGTGTCTTGCAGAGGCTCTCCTTGGCGGTAATTGCTGACCCCAGGGCCAACTCTCTTCATAAAATATTATCTTTAAAGCGGGCTACATGTTTAGCTTGTCTGCCGAGTTCCGAAAAAGGCGACGCGAACGCAAAGACTTGCAGCATCTTTGCGTTCTCAGCATCAGCACCTTCGGCAACCGGAAGCTGTTCCAGCGGTGCCCAACTTGTTGGCCCGAAGAGCTAGTGGGGACCAGGCCAGGACTATCTCCCCGAGCCATCTCCCCCAGGCTCCTCCAGATCCACAGGGACCATTTATGCGCGGAAATGTCGGTCTGCTTCTTGCTACTTTGAAACCATTTGCACCGTTACCAGTTGTTTGTTACAGTTCGGTGCATAGGTATGTATACAGACTACAGTTATTATTATCATATGTACTATTGAGCGCAGACTGCCACCGGCCATCGTGATTTACTATCCGAGGCTAATGTATATGAAAAACTACCTTCATTTCAACATTTTGCATCATACCGAGATGTGCAACCAGGACAAGGGGTTACCTGAGGCTTGGCTCCACTCACGGTCTGGTTCCAATATTAAAAATGCGTTTTCCACGACCTAAAATTAAAATGTTCACGCCGCTTCGCGGCGTCACATCAGTGGCCATCGTCATAACGAAGCCATCGTCATCGTCTTCGTTTCGTCGTAACGCTGAATTGAATGAATAACATGTTTAGCTTATTATCCTCTACAAGGCTAAGAAGCTAAAAATGCCTATGTTTCTGGGTTTTATCAGGCAAACGCGAGCAAAAAAAAATTCGCGCCGCTTCGCGGCGCTAAATAACAAGTACCTACTATAACATGCAAATCCACATTAGAAATGTTGCAAAGGCTTAAATACACGCATAACAAATTGGGGTACATTTTTTTTTTCTCGTCATTTCAGCCGACCCCCCCCCACTCAAAAATTATCGGCGACGCCCCTGGGTACAGCTGACAATTGACATAGTTTTTCTCAGTGTAAGGCAATGACGGAACAATACAAACTGCAAGCTGACATCTTTCCTTTTTCGATATCCCAAAAGGTCGAAAACCTTAAAAAATGGTGGAAAAATCGAAATCGTGTGGTTGCAAAATAAAGTGGCCCAAATCCGGGGAGAAATTCGAAATTGGGGGTAGGTAAGGTCCGCTAAAAACGGTTTGGCCCCCCAAAACGGCCGGCTGGATCCGCCCTTGGACACACGCTTATCAATAGTCCAGCGCATACGCGAGCAAGGCGCGCACACGCGGAACATGCGAGCCGTCATAGGCGACAAAAAGGCGGCGCAAAAGGTTCAGCCACAGGTACCCGCCGAAGACCTGAACGCGTATTTTGTGTCTGTGGGTCCCCGAGTCGCGGCAGAAATAGCCGCTGGTGGCGCGGCCCCGGCCCTTGCCTGCCGCCTGCCGCGAGTCGGTGCCTGCTCATTATTCTTATCCCCTATCGACCTAGTCTCACTTACTCGAACCATCGCCGCCATGCGCAATTCTCCAGCACGCGGTGCGGACGGAATTTGTATCCGAGTCATCAAAGCCATCCTCCCTGCTATCGGTGACGTCATCCTTCACATCGTCAACTCCTCACTTACCCTGGCCGAATTCCCCGACTCCTGGAAACATTCCATCATTCACCCGATCCACAAGTCCGGCGACCCATCTGACCCATCAAACTTCCGTCTAATCTCAATCATACCTGTCATCTCCAAAGTGGTAGAGCGGGTGGTGCAGAAGCAGCTCTACTCCTACCTATCCGACAATCATCTCCTCTCTCCTTCCCAGTACGGTGTCCGACCCCATCACTCCACAGAAACCGCGCTACTGTCCATCACCGATCGCATGCTTTCCGCCACCGATAGCGGGGAGATGTCACTACTTTGTCTCCTCGACCTAAGTAAAGCTTTTGACGTCATCGACCACGACCTACTCCTGAACAAATTGCAGCTGCATGGAGTTGACACCACATGGTTCCATTCGTACCTCCACGGACACACCAAAAGCGTGACATCAGGCGCCGCGACCTCTCGACCACTTGCTAACACCATGGGCGTCTTCCAGGGGTCGGCCCTGGGGCCTTTGTTGTTCAGCATCTTTGCTAATGACATGGCGTCGCTTTCTGAAGGCGGCGTGGTGCAGTACGCGGACGATACCCAGGTGCTTATCACCGGCAAAAAGGGCGACCTACCAGCGCTCATCTCCCGCTTGGAGCTAACTCTCGTCACACTGGATTCTTGGTTTCGCGCGAACGGCCTCAAAGTAAACACGTCAAAAACTCAGGTCATCGCTTTCGGTAGCCGCCAAAATTTGCGCAATCTGCCAAATTTTCAGGTCACCTTCCGTGACGCAACCCTCCAAAGCTGTGAAGGAAGTCAAAAATCTGGGCATCACTTTCGATCAAACACTGTCGTGGGACGCTCATGTGTCCCACGTCAGCCGCAGCTGCATAGGCATCTTGGCCGGCTTCACCCATGATGGTGTGGTGATGGCGCCACCTCTTACCTGATGGCATCATCACCACACTGGTCACAGCGCTGGTCCTCCCGCACGTCAGATACTGCATATCCGTATACGGCAATAGCACTCAGAAGAACCTGGACAAAATTCAAAAGATCTTGAACTATGCTGCTCGCACCATTTTCGGACGTCGCAAATTTGATCACGTGTCTGACCTGCGGGAAGGGCTAGGCTGGCTGACTGCCCACCAACTCGCTAACGCGGCCACGCTCAGCATGGCACACAAAATCATGGCGAATGGCGAACCGGACGCGCTCGCAGGCGCCTTCCGCACAAACAGCTCTGTCCGCGCCAGATCCACCAGGCAGGACCAGCAGCTGCATGTTCCCCACTCCAGAACGAGGCCGGAAAGCGGAGGTTCTCCTGCAGGGCACCCGCCCTGTACAACGGACTCCCACCTGACATCTCGTAGCTGGGGCCGCTAGCTTTCACGCGCGCGGTGAAACGACACCTCGTGTCCGCTACGACGGACGACGGTCACCAACAAGACGACTGATCTCAGTGACCCGTGTGTGTCGTGACGTATGTGATTGCTTGTGGTTTTAGGATTTAGGCTGTGCGACTGTGTATTCTCTTTCCCTGCATGTTTTACTCCCCCACTCGACCCGGGGCTTAATAGCCACGCCAATTTGTGGATGCCCCGCGAAGTAAATACATACATACATACATACATACATACATACATACATACATACATACATACATACATACATACATACATACATACATACATACATACATACATACATACATACATACATACATACATACATACATACATACATACATACATACATACATACATACATACATACATACATACATACATACATACATACATACATACATACATGTCTTCAAAAGTTATCGCCGACAATTATGGTCCCAAGCGGTGCGCCGTTCACAACAATATAGTTCGATTATTCGGGATCTTTGGCGCACATTCAGAAATCGCGAAGGTCTTCTTCGCATATTGTTAGACATTCGATAGACGTATGTTTCCTTACCACCTTACCATTATTTATACAGCATGCTGCTGCAAAGGCGGATCCAGAAAGGCAAACAAGATGGCTGGTGGGAGAGGAGTGAATCCCAAAGTCTCCCATAATTATAGAACGCATAGGATTTCGCTTCCCGACGCATTTCATTTGAACGCAGTTCATTTGAAATAAACATTTAAGTTATTTAATATTTTCGATTTTCTAGAATTTCTCAAGAGTTGGCAAAAAGTTGTTTACAACTTCAAAAATAAATAAAACTAACATAACGTAACCTGAGTAAAAGAAATAACTCAAAATATCCTTGATAGAAGTTGTTAAGACTTCCTTTAAAGGGAAATATTCACCTTTTGATCTATTTTTCTGCATTATCTTATGCAACATGTATGGCGGGGCATTCCATGACAGATCGACCAAGCCATAACACCCTAGATCACAGATTTCGATAAAACTACGTGTCGTGGGTTATCTGGACCGTAGATTCACGCTGTTAAATTTGCAGCCCAGTCCATCGAATAGTTTTCGAGTTATAGCCTCAGGCATCTTTTCGATGTCGTGCAAAGCTCTAATTTCAGCGGTCGATATCTCCCATCTAAATCATGGGAGTCATACACACCTATATATCATCAGAATCTTCAGAAACCATAGATTAATATGATATAATCATTTTTTTGGAAAATTCTAAAATTATGGAATTTTAACATAATTCTCACTCAGATGATTGTATAATGTGGCCATATCAAATTCGTATTTTTCCATGCCAGAATCGATTTTGATGCATAAGCCTTTGATGGTAAACAAATTGGAGATAGGTTTTTTCTCAAAACATTTTCTGTATATACTTGTATTTGGAAAAATAATGATCACCTTTCTTTGGTCTTTGGTAATAACTTTGCACGTAATTGTGCTAGAGACTAGAGAGCTTAACTCAACAGTATTATATTTGCCTCGTCGAGCTGCATTCGTTGATGCATAACATGACCCCTGCAGGTCACTCCAAGGTCACGTGACCTGAGGTTGATTTCCCAAATAACCTGGCTTGATTATGCAATACATGATTTGTTGAAGATTTCCTTTTTATTTGGCAAATTTGCAATTTTTTATGTCTAGAAGACACTTTTAACTACTTTTATAGCATTCTCGATCTGCAAATATGCGAAAATTTCGTGTCTCGAGGATCCACAGACGCCTCTATCGGCGAAATATTGAATTATGTCATCACGTGATCTTGATCACTGAGTGGAATAGTTGTCACGTGATTCGAAGTGTAACTGACTTTAACTGTAACTGATTTTAACTGAGAACATTACGAATTCACGTGACCTGATTTAGGTCATGTCAAAATTTCATTTTTTTTAGATAAAAACAAAAATACATTACATTAATTTGTGGTCAATGGCAATTCTGACGATATATGTTAATATCATTATAATTATTTATATAGGAGATATCGCCCGCTGAAAATTAGAGTTTTGCGCGAAATCGAAAAGATGCCTGAGGCTATACTCGACAACCATTCGACGCACGGAGCTGGAAATTTCACAGCGTGAAACTACGGCCCAGATAACCCCCGACACGTAGTTTCATCGAAATATGAGAAGTAGGGTGTTATTTCTTGGTCGATCTGACGTGGGCACCGGGTGACCTCAGGTCACGTGACCTTGAGATCACAGAGCGACAAGGCTTATGTTATATATCATTCAAATCAGGTCGATATAAGCATAGTGCCGTTGAATTGAGCTCTAGCACAATTGCGTGCAAAGTTATTACCAAAGACGCGCTGGTGACCATGCTTTTTCCAAATACAAAACTATAAGGGCAATATTTAGACAAAACCTATCTCCATCGATTTTTTTTTACCATCGAAGACATGTATCAAAGTCGAATCTGGCATGGAAAAAAAATCCGAATTTGAAATGGCCACATTATAAAATCACGGGATTTTCCTAATATCACGTGTTGAAATCCTTTTTTTAAAGTATTTATATCATATTAATATATGGTTCATGATGATTCTGATGATGTATGTTTGTATGACTCCCATGATTGTGATGGGAGATATTGGCCGCTGAAAATTCGCGTTTTGCACGACATTGCAAAGTTGCCCGAGGCTGTAACTCGAAAACCATTCGAAGGACGAGGCAAAATATTTTACAGCGTAAATCTACGGCCCAGATAACGCCCAAGACATAGTTGCATCTATATCTGAATAATGTCTGAGATCTATGGTGTTATTTCGTTTTTTTTTTGTCGATCTGTCCTGGAATGCCCCTGGTATTAAATTGACTCTCAATTTAAAAATGAAATCACAACTTTTTCTATTTCGAAAATTATTTGTTGGAGAAATTTACAAAAACAAGTGCATATACTTCTTTCGGAGCTCATGCTTGGTGTTTTCCCTTCATGATTGGAAGCGCGACATAGCGCCTTTCTTTCAACCTGTCCAACGTTGTTGAATTACCTCTCAACAAATTGCATGTCACTAAATACGTCGTCGTTGGGGGT
>JAXIVJ010004175.1:27500-37500 GCA_036785665.1 Chirona hameri | reverse complement strand
ACATTAATGTTATTTAGCATGCCTTTGCTGCATTCAAATGGAAACCAAACTTATACAAGAAAAGTACCCAATTTATTAGAAAAGCGAATATCATCGGTTAACCGCAATCAAGTCTCCAAACCCCAAAGTCAGTAACAAAAATACATTGCCTTCTTGGGACGCAGATTACGAAGGAATAATACAGAAACAAAACACTCGGCGATTCCGCTGCTAGGCAAAATCTCAGATACAAAGCACCCAATCACATTGAGTTGGGTGGGACAAATGCCGTCTCCCAACAATATCTTATTGTACACATTTAACAATAATCGATACGTGATATGCAAGCACGTTGTGATCCAAGTATAGTTTTATGACAGAAAATACGTCATTGGAAGTAATTGGTCGCAAAGCTAGGCTATTTTCATATCACGACAGACGATAAGCACACAAGATTTGCTAGTTTTCCCTGATCTAAAGCTGGGTAGATCTTGTGCATGTATATCACTTGACGACACATTATCCGCGCCATCCTGTGGTACAACACAGTGCCGCTTATGTCCGCTAAACACAGTGCGGTTACACCCAGCCCATTTGCCTCAGGAGGGTGAAAATGCCATACAGTGAACCGAACAGCACAACAAATACAGCCACCATTGCCAGTGATTTCCGATTTTCATTTCGCAAGTTTTTCAACGTTTTTTCGTGTTCCTTTAGCGTCGCTTTGATGTCTTCCAACTCCTTGTTGGCTGTCTCTTCTTGTGGTTTCGGCAGCCTCCTTTGCCTCAGTTGTGATTCTAGTTCAGACAACCTGAAAACGGAACGATTTAAATAGAAGAGAAATGCTTTCTGTATTGTCACACTCATTTCCTGTTCAGCTAGTATTAATGCTGATACAGTATCAGTTTCCGAGTCGATGGAAACGATTGTCGTTTCCTTTCTTTAACCCTATTCCCTGCGGGGTGCTATCCCCTATTGCACTTTAACCAGGTGTTGGTGCCCAGAATTAAGCTCAAGCTTTTGCACCATCACCTGGACAATGTCTGTACCATCATCGTTATGAAAATAAATATTGTTGTTGTTGTTGTTGTTGTTGTTGTTGTTGCGGGGGCCCATAATTACGTTAACCTGCGTGGGGGGGGGGGGAGATTCTGCCCCCCCCCCAGAGATCTCGAGAACCGCTCGGTCGATTTCGATGGGGAAAACGCCATTCGATTTGTCACGACAAGATCTCACTTTTTGGACCCTGAAATTTGTGTTTTGTTTAAAAATGGGGGCCAGAAGGCAAAAAAATCAGAATATTTTGGGTGTTTTTTGAAAGGTCATTGCGGCCATGTGGCTTGACCAATTTGCATGCCCAAACGTTTTTGAGCTTCAAATGTACTGGTCTTTAATACATCAAAAGAAAAAGAAAGAAAAAATGCATAGGCGTATTCAGAGAATGTAAAATGGGGGGATTTTCTGAAGAAAAACAAAATGTGCTGTTCGGGATTGTTTAGGACGACATGAACGTCACATGTGGGCATTATATGTTGTAATTTGTTAAATTTGATATATTGCGCATAGGCGGATCCAGGAAAAACATGGGGTGCACCATGCGCGTAACGCTTTTATCCTCTTACTAATTTGAAGTTGGACCTAATTTGAGGGCGAGTATCGCCTCCCATTTTTTTTATCCTGAGTGCGCCTCTGCTCCAAAAATATGTACAATCCCAGTATCTATGATGCATATTGCATTGAAATTGTTTCTGACGCATGTATTGCACTGCAAACTACGAAGGAAGTATGCGCCGCAAAACCGCATTCGTAACACCCTCCCCAAAACAGGAGCCTGGAACCGCCTCTGCTGGACCGATTTTTTCAAATTTTGACTCAACACGCGCCATTTAATGTTGGGAAAAGTCACAAAGTTTCATGACGCTAGGCCTAACGGTTCAGAAGCGGCAAGTGAAAAACCACCGGGAGGGGCAGAATCTGCCCCCGCAGGGAATAGGGTTAACTACCATATTCCAATTGAGGTTTACAGTTGCAGCACGGATTGTCAGACTGAACATTGTTATCCACAACGTTCCGACGCAAAACGTCAACACAACAGACATCAGAAGAAATTAAAGATGTGAACGTTTGCCTCAGAATACCTACCTGGTCTGTTGTTCCGCCAACAAGTGCTCTGTCTTCTCTATATCATCAACGATCGAGGAGTCTTCAGCCATCCCGATGAATTCGTCGATTCTGGAAAGGACGCAGATCTCCGTAAGACGACGTCAACACGACTAGTGATGTCATTCGGTAACCAACATTTTGGTATACCAAATAATTACCAATACCGAATCGGTTATTGGCCGGTCAAGAGAACACATTTTTTCTTCTTCTATTTTTTGGTCAAGAAACTCAGCGATATACATCAGACTGGCCACATTCCCCCCCCCCCCCCCCCCCCCCCCAGGAATTTGGCATGTTCTGCAGGTCTCTAGCTGGGAAATAAGAATATCAGCCTATTAATTTGGATTTTGATCATGCATACTATTATTGAGGCATTTATTTCTCTAACAAATGCACCTGCATATGCAGAGTTACGCTCGCCAGCCTCATACACGAATATTTAAAATCGGGAAAAAATCGGCCATTTTCGGGTTGAGAAAAATGGGTTTGGTTTCCGGTCAGCATTGCAATTGGTATCGGTTTGGTCCAGTTTCAGGAATTTTCTGGAAATGACCACTAAACCCAACACAGAACCAGTAATGCCCAATACACCATCCTGCGGAGGGTACAGCCCAGCCAGGGAAGCATGGTCTCCCTACCATCGAACCAATGGGTAACAAACACCACCTCGCATTGAGCTCCAGGTAACCAGTTCACCACAGCAGCCACAGCAGCTGTAAGTCCACTGCCACCTCTGCCAAAAATGCCGCACATACCTACATACAGGTGGAACTTCACTAGAACCGTACTAACCAGTTCTGACCACCGCCAGGCGTCAACTACACAATGTCGCGATGCGACCACGTGAATGGGATTTTTCTTTCTTTCAGGTCTGTCCCAAAATAACGTAAAAATAATGTTCGTCATACATCTAAATGAAACACATGGTATCGACTATCAAATCACATCGACGACGACGATTGATGTTTAACGAAAAACAACGCCAGTTTTTCTAACGTCGTGACAAGTGTACAACGTGGCGTATAGTATGTATCTACATTGCGACCTTTGGTATACGACGAAATACGCACATGTGCGGATCCAGAGGGGGGGGGGGGGGGGGGAGGCCATGCCCACCAAACCGCCTGCAATCGGCGCAAAATTGACACATTCCTGAAAGACAAGAAAATCTAAGCAACTTTTACTAAAGAAAGTGAGTTTAAATCAGCTACCAATCCAGAAGCATTAAACAAGCAAAAAGCTGATGAACTTTCAGAATTGTGTGAGACTTTTTGGGACCCCCCCCCCCCAACCACCCGTTCTGGATCCGCAATGAATACACATGTCCTGCGCATGCCCCAATAACCACATTTACAACCATGGCGCCATAATCTGCAGCCAAGTCACGGTCTTTAGATAAACCCCATCTGACAAGTAACGCTGCGAGTCACTCCACAGGTTAGAGGACCTACACCAACAGGCATGTGACTGCGATAGTGCGATGCGCCATAGGGATGTTACCCGTCACAGGTACACCAGGCACTTTCCGACAGGCACCACGCAGGTCAGCCTCAATCACTTTAAAGGCGGCCGCACACGCGCGATATCACTGAGAAATTCCGCGGTTCCGCGGAGTTCAGCACGGACAAAGCTCGTCCGGACCACCTTTTTTCGCCATTCCGCGGAGTCGACGCGCGCCGAATGGCATTGTGCGGCCGCCTTAAAGGAATAGTTCACCTTCGGAAAATTATCAGAACAGGATTTTATTATATTGTTTAATAGTTTCTTTTTTTCTTTAAAAAAAATGGTCCTACATCGCGCCAATTCAGGGCAGAAGGTCGTAAATTATTAAGTTTATGGTGTGCGTTATTGGTCTGCGCATGCTCCATGCAGTGCTGGCACTCTCAGACGGTACGGTATATCATATATGCGCCGCATTCCTTCGCCAAAAAGTCAAATATCTTCGGCTGGAGAGTCTTTTCAGCCAAGGAAAGCTGCAGATAAGGATTTCTCAACACGGGCTACAAAACTGCTATTTCAGTTAAAAACCCCATGTTGAAGGTGAACTATTTCCTTTAAAGGGATTATACGGGTTTCCGTCCTGAAAGTAAATGCACTCTTTTGCAGTTGTATGAGCTTTAAACATGTTTAAGACATGTAACAGGGACCTCAATGCTCATTTAGTCCATTATTTCAGCAATTATCAGCGTTAAAACTTGGGCGTTTTTCGAGACAAGTATCATATAACGAGTACTTGATCGGCACTACTGTCCACCACTTTTATCTTAAGATCAATTTTAGAGTTTTGAATTATCTGCAAGTCCTACACTGGATCACCAAATTATTATGCAATTCAAAAGTGACGGGACTTTGTATTACTACACACTGTTCGTTGAGGTTTTGTGTTTTTGTGGTTTTCTTATCTCTGGCGTTGATAATTTGGTGGTGGCGTATTCATTTTTTGCCATAATTCATGAAAAATATAGAATTTTATGGGAAAACTAGGTAACTGCTGCTGTCGTTGGAACAAAACAAGTTTATTTTCTTTCAAATATTGCTTATTTTACCGGAAATATACCATAAGTGAGGTGTTTTTATTAGCATAAAAGAGATGACTGGCTCTGCCTCAGCCGGTCCTGCAGAAAATACGCGGTGGCATCACGGCGCACTTTGGAATGTCCTTACGTGCAGAAGAGGTCATTTCCAGAAAAAATGTGGCTACCATGGGACTTCTACCACCTTTATAAGTACGTTGTACTATGTAACTCAATTATTCTGGGAAAAACCCGTATAATCCCTTTAAGGGAATAGTTCACCTTGGACACGTGTTTTGAACTGAGAAAACATAATTATAATGCAGGTCGAACAATGGGGTGGGGGACAGGTAGTGGGTTTTACGCATAACAAATTCAGCATATTTTTTCGATTTGTCAATATATTTCTCACAGACATCTTAGACCGCCTTCTTTCATAAAACTCCCTCTTAACTTCTCATATTAAAAAAAAACTTTTTTGATTTTGTTTGTGACGTCACGACACTCGTGATTTGTGACGGCACTTTTGATTTTCACTATGGTCGTGACGTCACAACTACAAGGACATGAGCTGAATTGTTTTAGTTTTTAATCATTTTTGAGTTCATTTCACCTTTTTTATAATAAAAAATATTTACATAATGAATAATTATCCTTGTTTTTATGAACCCAAAACATTGGTGCCTTACAAAATTCTTCCCCACCCCAATGTGGTGGTGGAAGAATTTCTTCGCTACGCTCAGTAATTTTGACACAAAAACCAAAATATCGGAAATTAGCGGTTTCGGACCGCCGGAACAGGCGGAGTGTAACGTCGTACCAACTAGCAAGTGTTTGGTCACGTGACATGCAACAAACATAGGTACAAAACGAACCTTGGGAGGGTAAGTTCCATTTAAGCTTTGCCATAAATCTACCCTAATTGAAGGCAGTTTCTGGGAGTATATTTTATCAAACGGATTGGTAATACGAACGATACGAACAATCAGATTCGGCTGTAGACCAGAGATCAACCAGAGTGTGTTTGATGACAAAGCATTGTGGTCACACAAAACAAACTTTTATATTTGTTGCAAATCACGAGACCGAACGCTTGCTAATTGGTATAGCGCCATAACTCGGTAACGTTTCAGGTACTTAACAAGGTCTCGGAAACCGCTAATTAAATTGCTTACAACTTAAACTCATTTGACCTCAGTAAACACAAAGTAATTGTTTGGCTCACTTATTACTTGCATGTCATTGCTGAGTTGACGGCTTTTGTAGCAACAGTTTTGACTTTCATACAATCCTATAAGTTTGATGTCGGCAAAGAAAGTTCCTCAGCTAACAGCGTTATACCAGAAGTCTCTTGTTTATCGAATTAATTATGACATTTTTACTGAATTAGTTGACGAATGAAATTAAGCAAGCTTTATCGGGATACTCGGAATAAGCTAGGCTGTATATCCTTCCCAAGGATGAAGCCAACTGATCATACCAGTATGTGGCCTTGGAGCTATAGATGGCTGAAGTCTGCTTGAGATTGACAGACCAGCATATCTGCTAACCTCAACCTTGCCAATATCCGTGAAAGCTTCACATCGAGCAGCGGAATGCCAATCCTGCAACACCTGACTCAACGACCGTGTGCTGTGGTGCAGCAGAAGTCAGAACCACAGTGTTCCCTCGTCCCTGAATAATACGGTAGGTACTATCAAGGTTACTAGAACAACAGGTTAGGCAGATCATACGTCACTGATTCTGAAGCTGTATGACTGTACTAAGGCTGTATGACCAAGGCTGTATGGCGAGCTGTATGACCAAACTGACCCGGTTTTGGAATCAGCACATCTCCACCAATCCATAAAGGTAAGGCAAGCCAACATTTTCCCAGTAGGATTTTCAGGGGGTCATCCCAAACACCGCAATTCCCCGTTGGCTCATGTGTTGAAGGCCACGGACCATGACTTTAGTGACATCATCACTTAGGAATGTCAAGCATTTGGCGGGGGCGGGGGATAATTACATTGACAGCATGCAGAAGCGGGAAGCGGACTCGCCCGTAGTCCTTTCGGCAACACGGATTCCTTGCAGGCAGTGGCGTAAGCAGAAATTCACAAAGGACCAGGGGGCTACTCAGTTTTGGCGCCACTCATTACCTTGAGTGGCGCCACCCGATCGACGGGGCGCCACCAATATTGGCGAAAATTGTAATTTGTCATCGTATTATCTATGGATATGGACGTCTTTTCTGAGAGAGGGGCGACATTTGAATCATTCCTAACAGCATATAGGTTTATTCTGGAAGAGGGGCGCCGTCACTATTCGGAGGGGCGCCGTCACTGGCCGGAGGGGCGCCATCACTGGCCGCAAGAGCGCCGTTACTGGCCCGACGCCCTCACTGGTGGAGGGGCTCCGTCACTGGCCGCAGGGGCGCCGTCATTTGCCGATGGGGCGCTGTTACTAGCCGGAGGGGCGCCGTCACTAGCCATAGGGGAGCCGTCACTACCCAGAGGAGGGGCCCCGTCTATGACGGGGGCGCCCTCACTGGCCGGGGGCGCCGTCACTGGCCGGGGAGCGCCGTCACTGGCCGAGTGGCGCAGTCACTGATGGGAGGGGCGCCAGCTGTGCATGGGCGCCTCGGGTCCAAAGGGCCAGGGCATGCCCTGAATGACCGTATGCTCGGTACGCCACTGCTTGCAGGTTGCCTAAAATGGTATGACAACTTTTCTTTGCAATTACTCTAAACTGCATTAGTATGTGTATGTCTAATGAGGTCAACTAAGATGCACCTGTCGTTCCACTTTTTTTTCTCGAATTTAGAACAGACTTCAAAGGAATGTTTCTCAGGATCGCCACTGCCAAGCGGCGGGTCACTGCAGTGGCAAGGACTGCGTATGCTAGCCCCAATACCAGTGACAGGCTGGCACTGCACCATCCGCCCTTATGGTCCGCCCAATACGATAATTTATGACAGAGCGTGTCGGGCAAAGGGAGTGTTTGGGAGCGAGACATACTGCGGGTCTGGTAAACAGCAGGGGCGTCGCCACGGATTTTTGAGTGTGTGTGGGGGGGGGGGGGGGGGCGCGAAGTGTCGAGTGAACCATCAGACGGTTCACGAAAATGCAAAGGAAATCAGTTTTACTTAATAATTTTTACTTAGGAACGCATTATTTTTCAGGTATATTTACCAGCTTTATTTTTTATATTTCAATTTATAATGGTTGATTCGCGCGTAGGAACGCTCAATGCGCATTAACACGGCGCGCGAGCAGGTCCCCAGCTTGCCCGTGGTAGCGCCATCTATTACCACCAACCGTAGCCAACCGGAGTAAGTAGCGCAGAGGGCACTGGCGGATCTAAGGTTCGAGTTTGGGGGGGTCGTAATTAGTTTCATCAGCGAAAAGTCGTTGACCGGGGGGGGGGGGGGGGGGAGGTGGCGGCGGCGTCGGGTCGTTAGCACGTAGAGTCGTTGACCGGGGGGGAGGGGGATGTCGGATCGTCAACGGCGAAAAGTCGTTGACGGGGGGGGGGGTGGGGGTCGGTCGGGTCCTTAGTTCCAAGGCCCTATAATTCAGTCGCCGCCGTCCACGCTCTATGTAATGGACGATAGTCTGGAATCTTTTCGGCGGATTTTAACCATGTTTATTTATTTATTTATTGACCTCGTAGTAGCCGTCCCCTATACATGGCCGAAGCCAAAGGGGCTATTCCTGGCACAGAGTCACACAATGATGGCGTTGAAGTGGGTAAAATACAAGCATACAGTACAGTTAAAAGTCGAAATGAACATATCAGTCTGCGTCACATCAGATCATCCCATCAGCGGCGATCGTCATCGTCACCAGACACCAGTCGCCTCTTCAATGCGCGCTTAAACAATGTGATAGGCATGACGGTAAACTCAGGTGGCAGAGAGTTGTACTGGTCAGCGGCACGATACACGAACTGCCTTTTACCCGCTGCTGAGCCGCGTATGTTGGGGAGACTCAGCAGGTCGTCTCTACGGGTGCTACGCACGTGGTTGGGTCGCTCGCGGTTTGTACGGAATTGGACGGCCAGGGACTCAGGCTGCCCAGTGCGACGGACCTTGTGGAGCAGTGTCAGTGTGTGATGGACGACCAAGTCCGGGGAATCCAGCCAGCCCAGGTCCTCTCGCACGCCAGAGATGTGATCGAATTTGCGTTTTCCAGAAATGATGCGAGCTGCAAAGTTGAATATTTTTTGGATGGTAGCCAGATTTTTTCCAGAACCGTTACCGTACACTGCGAGTCCGTAGCGGATATGCGAGAAGACCAAGGGCCGAGACGAGGGTGGGTAGGCAGCCGGGTGGTAGGTAGTGACGTAGGTGAGAGATGGCGGTCAGGATGCCAACACACCTCCGAGACAGCTGCTCAACGTGTGAATCCCAAGAAAGATAACGGTCGAAAGTGGTACCGAGATTTTTGGCTTCGTTACCGGGGACGAGGTCCGTGTTGCGAAATTTCACTGTGAACGAGGGCATGTTGCGTAAGTTTTACCGAGTGCCGATAGGGAGAAGCTCAAATTTTGTTTCGTTTACTTTAAGACCGCTTGACCGAAAGTACGCGTCCAGGGAGGATAGGGCTGCTTCCATGTCACCGATCAGAGCCGGAAGGGCGGATTTTTGGCCAGAGACGAGAACCTGGGTGTCGTCGGCGTATTGCGGCGTATTGCTTGTTTTAGGTTGGATATGATGCAGAAAGGTGCGATGTGGTCTGGCAATGACAAATCTATACTGTCTGTGACTCTTAGTACACAACCTGGCCGGAATTCCTCGGGTCTGCACGAACTTATTAACCAGGGGCTCGGGACCAGGGGGGGGGGGGCAGGGGCAGCGGGGCGCTTGCCCCCCCCCCCCCCTCTGGATCAGGGGGGGGGGGGGGGCGGCGCCCCCAACTTTGGCGAGCAGAAGTTTCCCTAAAAATGAGCTCTTTCAATTTTCTTCACAAAAGGTTATATAAAATATGAAAGCCTCCTTATGTCACTTTCATTTTTTCCCGTTTTCTTTTATAGCATGTTATAAGTATTATTATTACATAGCTTTGCCTTTATAGCAGTATCGTATACGTTTCTTTTCCTCCCTTTTCCTTTTTCCATTAAATGTTCTGAGATATAATGGAAAACTTTGGTAGCAGTACATTTGGTGGCAGTTGTCTGCTTGGCGCGTCGTCGTTAAAATGACGCACTGACGCAGTGGCGGATCTACGGTTGGGCAAAATGGGCAACTGCCCCCCCCCCCTCCACCGCCTGAAATCGGCGCAAAATTGACACATTTCCTGATATAGAAGCAAATCTAAGCAACTTTTACCAAGGAAAGTGTGCTTTAAATCAACTCTCAATGT
>JAXIVJ010004175.1:0-22500 GCA_036785665.1 Chirona hameri | reverse complement strand
GTGTGCGTGTGTGCGTGTGTGCGTGTGTGTATGTATGTATGTATGTATATTCTCAGTGATCCACATGCACATCGTGGTTTTTCATGCACCGCGTCAATATAAAAACACATAGTGAGATGAAGCACATGGCACAGGGTAAAAATGCACTACGAAGCATAAAAACAAGTTTCTAAAAATCGCATACATGCATACATGGCATACGATCGCGGCAGACGTCACTCACAATCGAACATATGCTCCTTCAAGGCGCGTTTAAAACCCGCTCCGCCCTTCTCTCTCACAGCCTCCGGCAGCGCGTTGTAAAGCGACGGGGCTGAGTAGGTAAACATCCGTTTACCCAGTTCGGTTCTCACCGGTACAGGTTTGAATTGGCCCGCTCGTCGCGTGTTGTGGCTGTGACTGCTTGTGCATATGTTTTTTGCTAACGAGAGTGGCTCACCGGATGAGATGACTGAACGAAATGCTGTAATTGTACTATATTGGTAAAGTGAGGTGGAGCGCAGCCAGTTCAATGAACGAATGACGTCACTAACGTGTTCGCGCCTGGAAAGTCCTGTGACAGTTCTAGCCGAAAAGTTAATGATTTTCTGGATGCGGTTACGAGTTTCCTAACCGCATCCTAACTGCATATGTTTTTTGCTAACGAGAGTGGCTCACCGGATGAGATGACTGAACGAAATGCTGTAATTGTACTATATTGGTAAAGTGAGGTGGAGCGCAGCCAGTTCAATGAACGAATGACGTCACTAACGTGTTCGCGCCTGGAAAGTCCTGTGACAGTTCTAGCCGAAAAGTTAATGATTTTCTGGATGCGGTTACGAGTTTCCGATGAGCTGTTTCCGTACACCGCCAGACAATATCGCAGTCGAGACATGACCAACGAGTTCACCAACATGACCATGACCTCACGGGGCAGCCAATGACGGGCGGCCGTCAGTCCCAGTAGGATTCCCGTGCAACATCCGGTGACTTGGTCCAGATGGGGGCGGAATGACATGTGGCGGTCCATTGTCAGGCCGAGATTACGGACCTTCGAAGTCTCCGTAATTGTTTCGCCATCAAATTGAATTTGGATGGGCGGAACGCCTTTCAAAAGCTGCTGGGTTCCAAACGTTATCAGCTGCGTTTTTGCAGCATTTATCTTAATTTTGCGACTAGAAAACCACTCCTTGACGGTGGCCAAGGTGGCCTCGAGTCGGCTGATCAGCTGTGGCAGCTCCTCCTTCTTGCCAGACACAGCAAGCTGACTATCATCAGCATACTGAACTAGCATGACAGATGGGTCAATGTGCATGTACATGTCATTCGAAAAAATGCTGAAAAGCAATGGCCCCAGGGCTATGCCTTGGTAAATTCCGATAGGATTGCTCGCGAGTTGAGATGTCACAGTTTTGCCTTCACTGTGTATCTGGACGCGTTGAAAATGACCCGAAAGATAATTGCTGAACCATGTTGTGTCCACACCATATAAAGATAGTACCGAAAGAAGCTTCCCGTGGTCTATAGTGTCAAAACACTTACTACAATCAAGCATTGCAATCAGCACTATCTCACGCCGGTTCATTGCGGACAATATGTAATCTGACACGGTAAGCAGCGCCGTTTGTGTCGAGTGATTTCTTCTGTACGCGTGCTGTGTCGGCGAAAATAAATCATGGTCGCTAAAATATTGGTACAATTGCTCTTGCACTATGCGCTCAGTTATTTTCGAAAGTAGCGGGACGACAGATATGGGCCGAAACTGCGCAGGGTCGTCCAGTGCACCACCCTTATGTATGGGGTAAACTAACGAAATTTTCCAGTTGTCAGGGACAGTGCCGTGTGTGAGGCTCGCATTGACTAGTTTCAAAATAATATGTCCTACTACTCTAAAAGTGTTCTTAACCATGCGAGACGATATGCCATCAACGCCACAGGTGTTGGTGTTACGTAGGCCCATTACGACACCGCGCAGACATTCATATGACACCGCAGACACAGTGAACGAACATGTCACTACTCTGGGCAACAGAATGGGAACTCGCCGCGTCGGCACAACCGACGATGAGGTTTTCACACCGATGTTCGCGAAGTATATGTTCAAGCTGTCGACTGACACAGACGGAATTGGGCGCGACGCGTTGCCGTTACCCGATAGCAATGACCGGGCAACGCTCCACGTCGCCGCCGGGCCCCGCTCGCGCAGCTTCCGAATGACATCGTCACGACAGTCCCTCCGCATGGCAGCCCTACAGCGCCGGTTGAGCAAACCGTACGTGAGCTGACAGCCGCTGCGCGCGGCTGCCCTGCGGCGGTCCAGCAGCTGGACCGCCGCAGTGTGTGCGTGTGTGCGTGTGTGCGTGTGCGCGTGTGCGCGTGTGCGCGTGTGCGCGTGTGCGTGTGCGCGTGTGCGCGTGTGCGCGTGTGCGCGTGTGCGCGTGTGCGTGTGTGCGTGTGTGCGTGTGTGCGTGTGTGCGTGTGTGCGTGTGTGCGTGTGTGCGTGTGTGCGTGTGTGCGTGTGTGCGTGTGTGCGTGTGTGCGTGTGTGCGTGTGTGCGTGCGTGTGTGTGTGTGTGTGTGTGTGTGTGTATGTATGTATGTATGTATGTATGTATGTATGTATGTATGTATGTATGTATGTATGTATGTATGTATGTCTGTCTGTCTGTATGTATGTATGTATGTATGTATGTATGTATGTATGAATGTATGAATGTATGTATGTATGTATGTATGTATGTATGTATGTATGTATGTATGTATGTATGTATGTATGTATGTATGTATGTATGTATGTGTGTATGTATGTATGTATGTATGTATGTATGTATGTATGTATGTATGTATGTATGTATGCATGCATGCATGCATGCATGCATGCATGCATGCATGTATGTATGTATGTATGTATGTATGTATGTATGTATGTATGTATGTATGTATGTATGTATGTATGTATGTATGTATGTATGTATGTATGAATGTATGTATGTATGTATGTATGTATGTATGTATGTATGTATGCATGCATGCATGCATGCATGCATGCATGCATGCATGCATGCATATATATGTATATATATATATATATATATATATATATATATATATATATATATATATATATATATATATATATATATATATATATATATATATATATATATATATATATATATATATATATATATATATATATATATATATATATATATATATATATATATATATATATATATATATATATATATATATATATATATATATATATTGAAGAAACTCGCATTGAACAGAGGAACATTTTTGCAATCTCGGATTTGGTAAAATATTTTGTTTTGGACCCGTGACCGCTTGACCTATTTTTTGATGAGTGACCAGGACAATTTCTCAATTGAAAGTCGAATTTCCGTTTGAAGACGATTCGAGCCTGGCCAATGTTCTTCCAGATAGACAAATAAAAAAATGGCTTTCGGCCTCCAAATAGGATTTTTGAACCTCCAAATATAGACTATAGGCGGCTCTGTTCTGAAAGTGCCCGAGGCTATATCTTGAAAACTGCTGCTCGGATTATTTTTTCGTTCGCACAGCTAGCTTCCCCACCTATGATAACTCCTAGACCAAATTACAGAGATAAATTAAATATGATGGTGTTTTTGGGGGGGTCGATCTATCATATTAGAAGGCTCAAAAATCCTATTTGGAGGCCGATTTTTTTTGTTGTCTATCTGAAAGAACATTGACCAGGCTTGCATCTTCTTCAAACGAAAATTCGACTTTCAATTGAGGTCACTTTCAATTGAGGTCACTCATCGGGTCTGCAGACACAGGTCACCTTAGCTGAGGCAAAATGCTGGGCCGCTGGCCGAGACTTGAAATAAACTAATGAACCTTTTCATATAACCTTCAACGGTATATGTTCTTAATAAATATGCAATGTACTCTTGATGAATGTGGTAGTTCATTCTTCACTACAGAGGACGATCAGTCACCTGAAATTGCCACCAAGTTTCTATTATACCAAAATAATGGTATTCCATCCAATCCAATTGCAATGGTATTCCAATTATAAAATTTAATAAGGTTAAATTATGTAATATTATTTTATTATTATTTTCTGAATTATATGATCAATTATTAAAATAAAATATTAAATTTCACTATTTTACAACTCCGTAACTTGAAACTTCTCGCAAATCCACCAAATTAGCCGGGCATACTAGCACCTATCGAAGGCGCCTGCCGTTGGTGACACAGGCACGTCCTCAACGTGAGCCACACAACAGGAGTAACACGATCAGCCACTTGCGGACTTGCACGATACGGCTCGCGCTATCTGCAGTTGGCGTATGTAATGATACGACTCAAGGCCAACAGTCAGGACGGGGGCCTGTGATACCGAGTAGCTCAGCGGAGCTAAACAGCAGTACAGACGCGATATGAACGTCACAGGCTCGGCTCATAGCAGTGACGATTTGTAGCTCCGGACGGTCTCGCCGCCACAGGCATTGTATTCGTCATTGTTGGTATGTCCTGGCCAAACGCCATGCTGTCGCAGGGCAGGGGCGGATCCAGGGGGGGGGGGGGGTAACGGGGCTGGCAGCCCCCCCCCCCCCCCAATGGGAATTGGCGCCTCTGCGCCTTCGGCGCAAGGGCAACTGTGCCGACCCCAGATAGACTAGTTATCTGGGGTCGGCACAGTGCCAGACTAGTTTTGCGCCGAAGGCGCAATCTGGGCGCCGCAGGCTCCCCCCAAACCCATGGAGGGCGCCCCAAAACCATGGAGGGCACCCATGGCAGGCACTCCAATTCCGGGGAGTGCCCCCCGATGCCCAAAAGGCACCCCGAACTTCAGAACTTCGGAAGGGCGCCCTCGAAACTCGGAAGCGCGCCCTCGAACACGATTAGGCATGCACACCGAATCTGAGAAGGGCGCCCCAAAATTCATAGAGGGCGCCCCAATCTCATGGGGGGCACCCCAAACTCATGGAGGGCGCTCCCAATTCCGAGGAGGGAGCCCCGATGCCCGAAAAGCACCCAAAACTTCGGAAGGGCGCCCCGAAACTCGGAAGTGCGGCCTCAAATACGATGAGGAGCACCCCAAATCTGAGGAGGGCACCCCCAAACTCACGGAGGGCGCCCCCGAATCATAGGACTGTCAGAATGGTTTGGGTGTGTTACAATAATGAGTTATTTTGTCGCGACCTGCAATTTTTCCAACGACAACCTTGCCGCACCTCATGGCCATGGCCACTGGCGTGGCGGATCCAGGGGTGGGGTGGGGCATTAGGGGCGAATACCTCCTCCCACAGGAACACAGGAATTTAATACAAGTATGCACCCCCCCCCCCCCCGCGCGTTCCTGCATTGGCTGTAAGAAGTGATAACTAGTCCGCGTCCAGCTGGGGGGAGAATCTGCCCCCTCCCGGAATTGCTCAATAACTTGAACACTGATAGATATCCCAGTAAAACTTGCAGTACCTTATTCTGCATCAATGCTACGTCTTCTTACCAAATTTCAATTAAATCGATATAGTACTTTGGGAAATAATGACGTTTTATTGACGTCATGGCTTGCCATTTTTGGTGGAAAAACGATAAATGTTTGACAAATCGTAGAACATAGTTTTTATGAAAATTGCAAATAAAATACGTTCAAAGAAAGGAAATGACATTCTCTTCAAAATGGCTATCTCGGATTTGGGTAATTTTGAGTTTTTGACCCCAAAAATTAAAATAAACTGATTTTTTTTTCGAGGAAAAAAATCGAAATAGATTGTTGCTGAAATTTAAAAAAAAACGGAATCAATAGATTGGTGCAAAAAGTATGGATGAAACCCACACCAAATTGCAAAGCAATATCTTTATTTTTGACTTAAGGCTCCCTAAGTTTAGGTAACTCATGACATTATTTTTTTAAGTTACGTTTTTTGGCTTCTAGTGACCAGATATAAACAAATAAATGCCAGCGCTATATTTCTGAGACAACTTGTCTGGAAACATGCCTTTTTATTTATATTAATCAATTTCAAATTTTGACCTTATGCGACCTGACCTTGACCAGAGGGCCATTATATGGGGTCAGGTTGTGAAAATGGCTGCTACTATCGAATTCTACGTGTAAACTAACTCCTAAAACATGTGTAGCATGGCTTTCGTGCACTTCTTGCCAATAGTGACCTTTTGTGACCTGACCTTGACCTTGAGCTTTGCTTACAATTTCACTTTTGCTTATGCGGGATATGCATTATACATTTGAGAGCACTTTGTGCGATAATAGTCGCAATCTAAGGCTTTGGATGGAGAGTATGTCCCAACAACTCAAATACCTCAATTTTGACCTTTGACCTGACAGTGACCTGACATGTGACCTTAATTTGAAAATTTCGCGTAAGGTTTAGATGCGTCTCATTGAGAGCTTTCGAATACCGCCTTGCGCCTCTCGCTGCGGTTATTGGTTCGGAAGATAACGAGGGGGCGGGGCAGAATCTTCTCCTCAACTCGGTATTCGGCTGCATATCCCAGCGGGGCGCGGGTTAGGTGATAATTAGAAACGCCTCTCCCTTGTGAACGACTTTTTGTCGCACTAAGGAACCCCCACCCCCACGGTCAACAACTTTTCGCTCTGACGTGACGACCCGACACTAGCCCTCCCCCCGTTCAGCTGACGACCCGACGCCGGCGCCCCCTCAGGTGCCAAAAAATGCGCCCCCGGGCCTGCAGCCCCCTCAATGAAAATCCTGGATCCGCCCCTGTCGCAGGAGCCCATCTAAAACTGACATCGTAAGTGTGCCAATCGCCTTTATATCTAAAGATATAGACATCGATTCGGGGCAAAGTCGCCGCAGTTGCAAGGGTCACACGGCACCGTTGGTGAGCATACTGGCTGGCCTTTAAATGTTTGCTTTATTGATATATTATATTCTTATATTATTCCCCAATTTAATTTTATAATTCTTTAAAACCTTCGGCAGCCAAAGAGTAAGACAAGACGTAAGACGCCGGTAGGAAAGCCAGACTAGTGTCGTCAGCATCATAACCTGACCGCAGTTTTACCTGCAGAGCCCGCGTTCAATCCCGGCTGCCGTGATTCCCCGCCCCCGGCTGCCGTGATTCCCCGCCCGCCCAGTCATCCGACATTGGCAGTGTCCCGGCGACCGCAGCGCCGCCCAGCGGCAGGCAACCGAAGCTTTGTCGCGTGTTTTTGTCCGGCAAGCGTTCTGCTCTGCAGCAGAGCCGTGCCTCGGACAATGGACACGGAGGTGAGTCTGGTTGGTGTTTTGTTTACGGTCAGGACAACCGAACATGCAATGTAAAAAGCTTAGAGGTTTTGGTTTTAACCCGCGCCGTGCCGGTGCTCGGCGCCACCTTCGCCGTGCCACAGGGGAGGGGTCGTTTCGACGCCCTCCTCAAACTCGGTTCCCATGGGACGTAGACAAAAACCGAAACCACCTTTCGAAAGCTCGCCAAAAATCATTTTGAAACTATTTTAGTCATTTTTTGGCTCAGGTCAATAATGAGGTCACCAGAGGTCATCAAAGGTCAGATTTTCAAGTTTTAGAACTTTGCTCCAGAAACCCACAAACATCTCGGGAACTATGGTAGATACGAACAAACGGAAAAAAGCAATCGAAAGTTCTCGAAATATCTAATCACCAATATAATACTCAAATTTTAGCTCAGGTCAGTAATTTAGGCTCCAGAGGTCATCAAAGGTCAAAAAGGCCATAACAAACAGTTTTCGCAATTAACTTTTTTTTACCTAATACAGATAAGGCAATAATGCTGACATCATCGTGTCCGTCTTGTCAAGGTGCTTCGAATCATATTCATGTTGACCAGTTTAGGTCAACTTATAAATTTGACCTCATGTCAAGGTCAAGTTGGTGACCCAAGTAGGTCATGTTGCATATTGGGAGACGTGTCTCGACGATAGAAACACATTGGTGCCGGTGGCACTTATTTATCTTCAATTTATCGAGTTATTGACCCAAAAAAAAGTGTTGGTGACCTCAGATGAGCTCGGCTGACCCTGTAGTGGTCACTGAACAAAAATTGCACCTGGATCATCAATATGGACTATGATAACATGACCCAGAAAGAATTGGACTGATATCATGCGTATCTTCGGAATAGGAAGCATTTCAATATTTCCCCATTGACTTAAATGGGGAAGTCACGAAATTGGCCCGACCATAGGTCACCGATATACCAAATCTTAGATATCCGAATTGTAGGTACCTATGACCTTAAGAAATCCTGCACCTTATGAAATCCTGTAAGTTTGAAACCGATCGGCCAAACACTGTGGCTGTGGTACGATCGCAAACTTTTCTGGAGGTAGGTCACGTGACCGGATCTGAGTTGACCCGAGGTCAAGAATTGCACATAATGTGGGTAATTGATGCCCGAACAGCCGTGCGAAAACGACGGCGCGTAGCGCCACCGTATTTCCGCTATCTCCGTAAAACCTTGGGGGGGGGGGGGCGGCGTCTAACACCCTTCCCCACCCGGCACGGCGAGGGTTAACCTACTCATACAATGCAACAAGGCGAATAAAAGGCAAATGAAATGATGGGAATAAGCATACAAAACTCCGTAACATTAAACGGTAATTGCAAAGCTCGAAATGAGGCTTGTACTTCCGATGAAACATCACCATTTCAGTCCCTTCTGCAGCCGTAGTGTTATGCACGGGGTGGAGCGCAAAAGGAAACTGTAGTATCTTTAATGTACTTCTTGACCAACTGATGCTAATAACAAGATAGTTCGAAAAGCAGTCACGGGCACAAAGCTCGAGCACAAAGCTTCGACGGCAGCACACAGCAACACCGTCCGCTCGCTCCGCGGCAGCACACAGCAACGCCGTCCGCTCGCTCCGCGGCAGCACACAGCAACGCCGTCCGCTCGCTCCGCGGCAGCACACAGCAACGCCGTCCGCTCGCTCCGCGGCAGCACACAGCAACGCCGTCCGCTCGCTTCGACGGCAGCACACAGCAACGCCGTCCGCTCGCTTCGACGGCAGCACACAGCAACGCCGTCCGCTCGCTTCGACGGCAGCACACAGCAACGCCGTCCGCTCGCTCCGCGGCAGCACACAGCAACGCCGTCCGCTCGCTCCGCGGCAGCACACAGCAACGCCGTCCGCTCGCTCCGCGGCAGCACACAGCAACGCCGTCCGCTCGCTCCGCGGCAGCACACAGCAACGCCGTCCGCTCGCTCCGCGGCAGCACACAGCAACGCCGTCCGCCGCTCGCTCCGCGGCAGTACACAGCAACGCCGTCCGCTCGCTCCGCGATTCACACAAAGCATCCGTTCCCTCGCCGCCACCCTCGCAACCCTACCCTACCTACACTGCGGCGAGACGGCACGTCCCGTTCCGGTGGTTGGCGAGGGTCGGCCGTCGGCACCACGACCCAGTCAGGGTGCCGGCTCAGCAACGCGATACTACACCAACCTAGCCCGAATTGTAACGCCTGACGGGACTCACACCCGCTTCATTATCAACCCTCGGCCTACGGGGGGAGGGTCCTAAAACGACCCCCCCCCCCCTGAAGTTTTTCTTGCACAACTTTTTAGACATGCGGCGCATCTTGCTGACATTTTCAGTAGCTAGGTATGCAACAATTATACGTATGCTGTTTTTTTAAAGGGGGGGGGGTAAATTTTACCCCCTCCCGGATTTTCTCAATAACTTGAAGCAGCTTATGCTGCATCAATTCTACGTCTTTGGTCAATTTTTTTTTATTGAAATTGGTGAAGTAGTTTAGGAGATAATGACGTTTTAGTGACGTCATGCATGTCGTTTTTGGTGGAAAAACGTTAAATGTTTGTAAAATCGTAGAAAATAGAGTTTTGATGCAAATCGCAAATAAAAACCGTCAAAACAATGGAAATAGCATTCTTTTCCAAATGACTATCTCGGATATAACCAATTTATTTTTTTACCCCCCAACAAAAATCAAAAGACTGATTTTGTTCGGAAGAATTTCCACATTTTTGTTTATACACAAATCAAATTTCAAAGCAATATTTTTATTTTTGACTGACTTATGGCTCCCTAAGTATAAGTAACTCATGACGTCATTTTTTCTTTCTTTTAGTGACCAGATACAAAGAAATAAATGCCACCGCTGTATTTCTGAGACAAAGCTGGTCTAGAAACATGCCTTTTTTATTTAGATCAAAGGGATATTGCCACCTCCGGAGTATTTCTAAAAAGCAACTTAAATGAATGGTGGGGATCAAAAATCGTATATGCTCAAGCTTAAACTTGCTCCTGCAGCACCTAAAGCGGGGTACCGTTTTTTTATGACTCCAAAACGTTGGTCCCAGCTGTGCTCAGTACTAAATTCATGATGGCCGCTCTCATCCAGTTTGGCTGTGAAATTGGCGCCAGCCCAAAGCCGAAGCGTCCGAATTCGCAGAGACTTGACCTTGACAAGTCTATTGTGTTATAAGGTATTGGTCGCAAATCTCCTACGGCCCCAAAGTCGAGCCATAGCCATTAGTCATTCTTGCTGTTTTATTCATGTTTTATTATGAAAGAGGCTATGGTTGTTGAAAATATAATTAACTGGATACGCATTTTAATTTTAAAGTGCACTGACGGAATGGTGATGTTGAGTTTGCAATATTCAAAAGCAAATCATAGTCCGCAAAGAAGTGATTCTAAATATTGATGAGGCGACTCCAATTTTACGAATGTGTGCCAATCATGAGTGGTGCAAATTCTTTTTTTTTTCAATCTAATGGGGGGAGTTTCGGGAACCAAATGTTGCAGGTGAAATCGGACACGCTTAATCTACCGATACAAATAGGTCACCTTGAAAGTTGTCTTGAAATTTGGCTATACGGGGCATTTCGAGCTGAAAAAACGAATATGGCATTTGTTTGGACGATAGATGGTTATCCGTCGAAAAATAGGCATTTTCTATTTTCTCCTTCATGACCATGGACCATACAAAACTTCATGACAATTATGACGTCATGCAAATGGTAGCTTGGATATGGAAACTATTGCACACAATAACGACGGACTTATACACGCAGGCTGCTTGTATCGTAAACAACCATTGTGAAGACCCGAAACAAGTTTCGGGGAAATTAAACTTCTTCTAAAAGGGGCCCACTAGTCCTGTGTCGAAATTACTTAACGTAGGGAGCTATTTCTTTCACACAACCCATTTTTTCGATCTGCTTTACAAATCTGCTATATCAGTTCAAACCCCATGTTAACTCTCGCCAGTGCACCAGTGCACTGCAGTGCAGTGGTGGTGGTGGTGGTGGTGGTGGTGGTGGTGGTGGTGGTGGTGGTGGTGGTGGTGGTGGTGGTGGTGGTGGTGGGGGGGGGGGGGGGTGCCACCCCCTCGGTTTTCGGGAATAACTCGCGTAAATATCAACCGATTGCGATGAAACTTTCAGTACCCTACTGTTGAACAATTTTACACATATTCAGATTTTTTAACTTGTACGTCACATGACCCGTGACCTATGACCTGTTTTTCAAGGTCATGTCAGGCGCAACTGGCGTCCCGTAGTATTTATCCTTGTAACTTGTGCAGTTTCCGAGTGTTTGTTGTTCAGGAGCATATGCACAGGTATTTCCAGGTGACAGTTGTGGTTTCCATTGAGATTGTGACCTCGATTGACCTTTTCAGAGGTCAAATGAGGTCACTGACCTCCGATGACCTCATATTACTTTTTTGGCTTCTGGCAGTTTCTAGGAAATTTTGTGACGCTCATTTTAAATATGGGATCCATTTTACATAATTATATGTGCCACTGGGGTCATGCGCCCCACAGGTCAACCGAGGTCACCGACCTCAAATGACCTGATATGACCTTTTTGGAATTTGGCAGTTTCTAGGACATTTTGACGCTGATTTCAAATTTAGCACCTATTTAGCATAATTATATGTTCCATTCGCGATTCTAGCTCAATTAAATTCAATTTATACACATTTACAATTTGGTTGACTTTTGGGTCATTGACATGACCTCAGAAGTCACCTAATGACCTATGACCTTCAAATCGGATGTTCAGCTCACCTGTTGGGGTTCCCTGTCTCGCTTGGAAATACATGGGCTATGGGTGTCAGAGGGGAAGAGAAGGAACCCTCGTACGCAAGACTCACCGATCGGCGTTAGACACTATATGAAGTGTCTGACGGGACCGGAGATGAGAGCCTGCATGTTGTCAAACAATATTCTTACATTGGTTACAATGACAGTCAAGAACGATAATTAAAATAACCGGGAACCTCATAATAAGTAAGTAAGGAAATCAATTAAGGCCGAAATTATATTATTGGATATTTCGCTATTGAAGCTTCGTCAGCAATAATATTGTTCATTGCTGACGAAGCTTCAATAGCGAAATATCCAATAATATAATTTCGGCCTTAATTTATTTCCTTACTTACTTATTATGAGGTTACCGGTTATTTTAATTCTCATCATCATGATTAACCTCACACAGAGTTTTCGCCACATTAGACAGTCAAGAACAAGGCATTTACAATTGACACTTTCCGTAACTATCGACACCGGGTTTCAGCGCACAACAGCTATATCTGGGATTGTTTTTCCTATTTTTTTCTCCCTCTTTTCTTTCGTTTTCCCCCTTTATTTTTTCTCCTTTTTCTTTTTCCCCTTTCTTTCTCTTTTGTTTCCCCCTTTTCTATCTCTATTTAATGCATGAATGAATACAAAGCTTCCCCCAGTGAGTCAGCCAGCATGGTTTTGAATGCATTGAGGTCACTTTCAGCCACAACTCGGTCCGGGAGAGAGTTCCAAGACTCAACACATCGCGCACTGAACAATCTATTTCTAAGATCAGTTTGAGCTCGGAGATGTCATATTTTAATGTCAATGGCTTCCTCTCGTGACAAGCAACACGCTCGTGTTTTAATCGAAGCTCTAGCTCAATTAGGGGCGAAACGCTAGGGGGGGGGGGGGTCCCCCTGCATGGTCACGCACTGATCTACGCTGCACGGGCGAGGGTTAAAGGTGAACTATTCCTTTTAATCAATTTCAAATTTGGTCTTTTTTTGTGACCTGCTCTTGACCTGAAGGTCATTATATGGGGTTAGGTTGTGAAAATGGCTGCTACTATCGAATTATATGTGTAAAATAACCCATATACATGTGTCACACGACTTTCATAGACCTGTGACCTTTTGTGACCTCACCTTGACCTTGACCTTTGCTTACAATTTTAATTTTGCTTATGCGGGAGATGCATTATACATTTGAGAGCACTTTGTGAGATAATAGTCGCAATCTAAGGCTTTGGATGGAAAGTATGGGCCCAAAAAAAAAATCCTCAATTTTGACATTTGACCTGACCGTGACCGGACATGTGACCTTATTAGGCTTATTTTAAGAATTTCGGGTACGTGTTAGAATCTTCTTACTGAGAGCTTTCGATCGCCGCCTTGCGCGTCTCGCTGCGGTTATTGGTTCGGAAGATACAAGGGGGGGGGGTAAAATTTACTCCCCCCAGCGCCGGACGTTCGGCTGATCAATGCCGCGCAGGCGGTGACGGTGACGGTAGGTAATGACAGTTATTCCGACAAATTAGACCACATCTAACTTTTGCATGCAATCTTGGCCTCAACATAAGGATAGTCTATTTATAAATGCATGAGGCAAATCATCTGAGTAATAACAACACGCCACATGATTATTATGCTAATGTTCAAAATAGTCATGCAATAGTTGTGCAATGCAATATGATACCTATAAGCTCATTTTCAAACAAATTAATTAAATATATTTAAATGAAGCTCTTGATCAAGAGATGAGATTGTGATAGAAGATTGAAGAGATTGAAGATGATAATAAGTTAATGATCTAGACTAAGATTGTGACTTAAAATATTTAGATTTAGATGAATCTCACTATGGGTCTGTTCCTGTGCCACCTCTCAGGAGTTTAGAGCAACTTGGAGCAGCCCAGAGCAGCTATGTGGGAGGCGCCACAGGAACAATAGGAGGCGGTGGAGGAAGTAGCAGCTGTTTGTGTCCAAGGTTGAGTATCTGTTGACATTAACAAATATATCAGCTGTGCAATAAACATACTCCTCCAATCTCCTCTGGTTGTCCCCACCACAATTTTGGGAGCAAGTTGGAGGAGTTTGGAGGAGGTTTCAGGTGAGCTTGGAGGAACTTGGAGCAAATTGAAGTAGCCATGGGAACAACCAGAGCAGGAGGAGCTTGGAGGAGGTTGGAGGCAGCTGGAGGTGCCACGGGAATAGACCCTATGTGGAAAGTTACTGTGTTCTGGCCGCACATTCCTGCAGGGATTCCAGGGAATCCAGGGGAAAGCTTTCCTAGGATTGGCTGGCCATGCTGGATTCCCCAGGGAATCTGGGGATTCTGGCATGGCCAGAACACACCTTAATTCCAACACTTACTTTCCATGCAACATCTGAGAAATTGGTGTTCTTCTATATGATGACTGAAACCCATTGTCCCTTCTCATCTCATTAAACATACAAAAGCAATGAATGCATTACAATTATTTCACACCAATACACCTACTCTCAATAATGTTCATATGTCAAAAGTACACACAAGATTCCACTACCAAAGAAACGGATCAAGATGCAGAGACTGCTAGCAACTAGTACAATACAATTTTACCTTCGAGCACACAAACAGATGTACGATGGTCGGAGCTCCGGAGCCAAGCAGTCCTATTTCTTCTGGAATGTCCGTGCCAGACAGTCACTGAACTCTATTATAATGCGATATCTTTATGGCCTTGATAATGCGACAGTCGTGTCATTAGTCATGTTATAGAGTTCAGTGGTGGTCGTCATAATGAACATTGTGTATCGTAAAAGAAGCACCAGATTTGTCTCAACTGTGGAAGCATACAGCAGCTAAATAAAAAGGCAGGTATTATTCCATCACTTCAAATTACTTAAAATTACCGAATTCTTATCTATCACCGTTTTGACGAATTCATCACCGAAATGACTTAAACATAACCTTTTTCAGATATCACCAAAATACTATTATGACACCGAGATGACTTAAGACATCACCGGATTGGCTTGAACCATCACCGAAATTACTTGCAGCACTGATCTAATATTTACTACAGTGGGGCCGCAACGGACGGATGCCACTGCCAGTTGACACTGGCCGTGGCAGAGTCTGGCGGGCGGGCTGGTGTGGTAATACAAATTATAGTAACATAATCGAACCTGACCCAACCTTTACAGCAATTACGGTCGCATGGACCCACGTTTAGACGCTCCGCTCGCGTCCGCTCGCTGCGCTGCGGCACTACGGGGGGGGGGGACTGTGTCGCCCCCCCCAGACCATCTCGCAGACAACTAGTTATAATACTTACTAAGCTGGGGCCTCAACGGACACTGGCCGTGGCGGAGTCTGGCAGGCGGCCTGGTGTGACAGGAAAACTTGTAATAACATAATCGAATTGGTCACGCAAAAGACGAGGAGATCGACACCCGGAAGCCACTCCAGCGGTGTCCAATTTGCTGGACCGAAGAGCTAATAGTGGGTACAGGCCAGGACCATTTCCCCAAGCCGTCTCCACCCCAGGCTCCTCCACATCCACAGGGACCATTTATGCGCGGAAAAGTCGTGCTGCCTCTTGCTGCTTTCAAACCATTTGCACTGTTACCAGATGTATATTACAGTTCGGTACATATGTAAATGTATAGTAGTTATTAAATAGACCTCAAGTCATTTAGCACATGTGTATTCAATGCCAATGATCACACCATTCTGAAATACAAAGGAAAGGTAAGGAGAACAGAAGGACATTAGGATAGAAGCAATGACGACACAGGTCTGGAGTACTCTATCCCCTCCCGAGACTTTGAAGTCTCAAAGTATGATACAACATAACATCAGTCTGATACAGTCAAACTATGAGAACATAACATAAACAGACTGGGTGTAGCTGCTACCACGAGCAACCGTGAATGGCTTCATTCAAAGCGCAACGCGTATATACATTACACAAGCAACTGAGCCATGGCCAACTTAGCGGCGACAAACACCACGATGCAGATAACACACCTGAGAGACCAATATACAATCAAGTGAGCGCATAGTTCTCCGCTAGGAAAGGTGGCAGGCGAGTTTGCCGAGAAGGGCGGCGGGGTGTAGTGGGATCATGCTCTGACTGAGCGGTGTGCGTGGGATGGGGTACGGCCGGCGGGGGATTCGCAGCACACCGTGTGTCAGGTGGTGGACTCTGGGGAGCGACGGGCAGTGTACCGGGTGCTGCAGGTGCAGGGGCGGCGGTCAAGGTCGATGGTGTCGGTGCATGCAATCGAGCATCAGATGGGCTCGGCCGTGGGCTGTCGGGTGTGAGGCGGACCGGAGCTGGCGGGCGTGGCGGGTTGACAGCTGGTCGAGCGGCTGAGGGGTGAGCATTCCGGGCATCGGACATCAGTGGCCGCCCTGGGAGATTGAGCAGCGGAGGGGTCGGGGGGCGAGGCATGAATGGAAGGTATTTCCGTAGGTGGCGACGGTTGCGGATGGTCACGCGACCCGAGCCGTCGACACGGATGACATACTGGTCGAATTGACGCACCTCGATCACGATACCCGTCTTGTCCCACTTGGTCGGATGCGGGCCCACCAGGTTCTGGAGGCGGACGCAGTCGCCGATCGCGAGGGGTGGCAGGATCTGCGTGTGTTCAGATAGGCGTTCGTGTGTACGCATATGCCGGTTCCGTAGAGCCTCCTCGCGGTTGGCCAGTG
Organism: Chirona hameri; assembly: GCA_036785665.1. Lineage (NCBI taxonomy): Eukaryota > Metazoa > Arthropoda > Thecostraca > Balanomorpha > Balanidae > Chirona > Chirona hameri. The sequence goes on along the minus strand of JAXIVJ010004175.1, from coordinate 5,774 downwards.
TCTCCCGCCAAGTGCTATGAGGCCGATACCTCCCTGGGTGTATGGGGATGAAGTCGCGGATCGGACGGCCAAAGAGCACTTGTGCTGGGGAGAGGCGGGTGTCACGATCCGGGGTGTTGCGATACTGTAACATGGCGCGCTGAAAGTGGTCCGTGTTCAGGCCACCAGTGGCGAGCGTGTTGTCGCAGAGAAGGCGCTTCACAGTTTTCACCGCGACTTCTGCCCGACAGTTCCCATGGGGGAATGCGACAGATGACAGGCGGTGTCCAACGCCCCAGTTGCGGAGGAATGTCTCGGACGCTGTGGCGGTGAATTCTGGTCCACCGTCGGAGGTGAGTTCCTCGCTGATCCCGTAGGTGACGAAGGTCCTGCGCAGGGCAGAGACCAGACCGCTCGACCCGTTGGAGGATTCCTCGACGATGGGCCAGTTGCTGTAACGGTCGACGACAACCAGGTAGTGACGTCCGCAGTGCGAGAAGTAATCAGCGCAGATGCTCTGGAAGGGATATGCCGGCAGAATGGGTGGCGTAGGAGGGGCGCTCGGCTGGGATGGCGCGTTGCGGTTGCATGTGTCGCATCGGGATCGGGTGTCCGATATGGCTTGCGACATGCCGGGCCAGAAGAAGGAACTGGCGGCTCGAGAGTCCATCATCGACACGCCTTGATGGGCTGCATGGAGTGCCTGAAGGACACGATGACGAAGGGCAGGAGGGATCACCACTCGGTCTTTGTAGAGAACGACGCCGTCGTATTCGCTGAGATGGTCGCGGTATCTGTGGTACGGTCGGATCGCGACTGGTACGTCAGTCGGCGCCTCTGGAAAGCCGTTGTTGATGGAATCGATGAGCCGGAGCATCTCAGGATCGCTGGTGGTTGTCGTGCGTACGTCGTCCCAGGTTATTGACCTGATGAGATCAGTGGTGGCCGAGGCACTCAATGGCGTGCATGATGAGGTGTCGATTGTCTCGTGCGTCCGGACGTTGGCGAGAGCGTCGAGGATCGGCCAGGCGCGAGGGGTGTCCCGCAGGTTCGGAGGAGCCGACGTGGTGTCAACTGATGCGTCATCAGGGAGGTCAGGTGCTTCGGGTGCCCCAACCGGGTGACGAGAGACGGCGTCAGCTGCGTTGTTCCGAATGCCAGGGACATGAACAACACGGAACCTGAAGCGAAGGCTCTTCTCCTTTAGGTTCCGAAGCCGCGGGTTCGGGATCTCTTCCAGGGAGCGGTCACCGAGGACCTTCAGCAGAGGTCGATGGTCCACAGCCACGAGCAGGTCAGAGCAGCCAAGAGTGAAATGACGAGTCTTGTGAAGGGCGTCCACGACGGCCAGTGCCTCGCCTTCGATTGGTGCGTAACGGGATTCGGCGCCGTGGGTGAAGCGGCTCCCAACCAACACGGCACGCCAGCCAGAGTGGCAGCAGAATGGCCGAGTTCCGGCGCACTGGCAGTGCTTCTGTAGGAGCCAGTAGCCGAGTCCTTCCTTCGACCAGTCGGTGGCCAGGCATGTGGGGCGAGTCTTGTCAAAGATTTCAACACCGTCCTTGATTTGGGCGATGATGACTTTTTTCGACTGCTGGAAGAGGATGTCCAGCTGGTCGGTCCACGCGAAGGACTGGCCCGGTTTGAGCAGGTCACGGTACGGTCGCATTTGATCGGCTGATGCGAACGCGTACGACACCTGATTGAGTAGGCCCAGCCAGCTGCGGACGTCGGTCAGGTTCCGAGGAGTAGGGAAGCCCTCGATCGCCTGCAGCATCCGCGGACACGGTCGCACAGTCGTCGGTGTGATTTCGAATCCAGCGAACTCCGCGACGTCATTCGCGAAGCGGAATTTGGACGGGTTCTGCGTGATGCCATGTCGGCCGCAGCGGTCCAGCCATTCGACAGCTTGGTGAAATGACTCCTCAATGTTGTCTGCCCATAGAACGGTGTCGTCGACGCACTTGGTTTTGCGCGGGATGTCGGCGACGAGAGCGTCGAACCGTCGGCTGTACCCGTCTCCTGAAGCCGTGTAGCCTTGAGGGGCGACGCAGTACCGGTAGCGACCCCACGGCGTTATGAACGTAGTGAGGTGGCGGTCGTCGGGGTGGAGAGGCACGGCATGGTAACCATTCCATGCGTCGCACACGGTTTTCTTCGTCTCCCGTGGGACTGCCCGGGCTTGATGGAACGGCGACTGAGTGTGGTGGGTTTCGCGGGTGGCGTGGAGGTTCAGATCCTGGAGGTCAACCGTCCGTCGGGGCTTACCGTTCTTTTTGGGGTTGATCACCATCCGGTGACACCAAGTCACGGGTGTACCGATAGGGACTTCCTCGACGACTCCTAGGCGACAATCTTGGTCCAAGCCGGCCTTGACATCGTCCTGCCAGTGGATGGGGACAGGGATGGGTGTGTGATGAGCTACGGGTGTGGCTTCAGGATCTACCATCAGACGGAGAGGCGGACCTTCCATCGCGGGTAGGGTCTGATGTGTGCACACATTGAACGTGCTGGATGCGTAGTAGTCGAGGAGCCAGGCCTCTAGCTTAGCCCGATTTTCCTCAGTGGGAGGGTACGGTGGCGCAGTTGGGCGCGGTGGGGGGAGCTGACGTCGTGGGCAGTCACACTCGGCTGTGATGCAGGATACTGGTGCAGCAGTGTCACTTGACGTGCTCATGGGTGCCGCGATGGGTGCTGCCTTGGACTGAGAGTGTGTACCAATCTTCGGGAAGTCGGGTGGGATGATGCCGAGTGCTTCGCAGGCTCCGCGAGAGAGGAAGAATTTGTCGGTGGCATCAGTGAAGTACACCACTTGTCTTGTCTCCAGGCCCCCGGGTCCCCGGGTGTTTGAGACGCGGAGAGGGAGGGCGCCAATGATGTGGATGGGATCGTTGTTGACCGCAGCCATTTTCAGCTGAACTTGAGTGAGGTGGCGTTTGTCGAGCCCCAGGTGTCGCAGGAACGAGGTGCCTGCGAGGCAGGACTGACAGCCTGTGTCCGCGACGGCGTATACCAGTGGGGACGTGGTGGGTCGACGTAGGACGGTGTCGAGACCCAGGGCCCTGGAGTCACACGGAAGATGTGAGACGAATACAGGGACAGTAGGTTGTGGCGCAGAGGGCCCCCTTTCCCAGGTGTCACGAAGAGAGTCATACAGATGGTGTTCCATCAAAAGCTGCCCGTGAGGTGCGGGGAGCGGGCCGTCAGACTGCTTACTGACACTGCACAGAGTGTCAAACACTGTGGAAGCACTCGGTTCTGCGATCTCGGTTTGGGCTGGTGGGTCAGACTCAGTCGAGCGTTGGGACCATGCCACCGCGACACTTTGAGAAGTGGCAGGCAGCCGCGGTTTGCTCGATCTGCACACACGTTCGTGATGGTTCATTTTGCCACACTTACCACACTGGTGCCCATACGCACTGCATTTAGACACCCGGCTGGCTCTGTCCAAAGGATGGTCCCTGGTGCCGCAGAAGCCACAGGGCCGAGAGGTTGATCCTCCACCACCATCAGTGGATCCAGGGGGCTGTCGGACTCGATGGGCGTCACGCTGCTGTCGACGGAAGCTGCTGACAGCGCTGACGTGAGCCGGCACAGCTGAACCTGAAGCAGCGGCTAGGCGCTGAGCAGACTGTTTGCCGCCCTCCCGGGACTCGATGAATCGGAGAGTGTCTTCGAGTGAGGTTGTTCCGTCTTTCTCAGACAGGAGGGAGAGCTTGATTTCGGGGTCATAGACGCCACGGATGAGACCATCTCGGATCATCTCGTCGCTGTAGTCCACGGTTCCCGGTTCGGGGCAGCTGCAGGTGGTTGTATATTGACATGTCAGGGCGATGCCTTTCAGGCGGGCACAAAAGGCACGTACCGGTTCGTCTCTATCCTGTCTGCAGTTGTGCAGCTCTTCACGTGCCACCAGGACGTTTTCAGCACGGACAGCCAGATCTTTGATGCGTTGGAGGACAGTGTCTTCTTCAGCAGTGGAGAGGGCTCCAAACAGACGGGCGAGGTCCCGCCTCAGCTGCTCCTCACAACAGTCAAGCAGTTGATACACAGCCTCAGGTCCTTTGATGTGTGTGGCTGCCTTGTATGTCGTCCAGCGTTGCAAGAAGTAGGACCACTCCTCAGTTGTTCCCCCAGCAGCGATGATAGGACGCTTTATCTTTTCCACCTGGGCAGTGGTACTGGCAGGTGGTGTAGGGTGGGTAGCCCGCTCATGCATCTGGAGCAGGGCTATGAGGGTAGTGCGGTCTTCCTCTTGAATGCTCCATGTGCAGTCAGGATATGGACATCGGATAGGCTCTTGATTTGACATGGTGTGATCATAAATAGACCTCAAGTCATTTAGCACATGTGTATTCAATGCCAATGATCACACCATTCTGAAATACAAAGGAAAGGTAAGGAGAACAGAAGGACATTAGGATAGAAGCAATGACGACACAGGTCTGGAGTACTCTAGTTATTATTATCATATATACTATTGAGCGCTGACTGCCACCGGTCATCGTGATTTACTATCCGATGCGAATGTATATGAAAAACTACCTTCATTTCAATATGTTTCATCATACCGAGATGTGCAACCAGGAAAAGAGGTTACCCGAGGCTTGGCTCCACTCACGGTCTGGTTCCAATATTACATTTCGTTTTCCAGGACCTAAAATTAACATTTTCACGCCGCTTCGCGGCGTCACAGTCACCATGATAGCGAAGCCATAGTCATCGTCTTCGGTTCGTCGTAACGCTGAATTGAATTAATATAATTTGTTGCTTCTTATCCTCTACAAGGCCCACCGCCTATATTTCTGGGTGTTATCAGGCAAACCCGTACAAATTTAGCACCGCTTGGCGGCGCTACCTAACAAGTACCTAGCAACTATAACATGACAATCCACATACAAAATGCACGTATACACGTATCAAAATGTGGTTACATTTTGTTGTCATTTCGGTCGCCCCCCCCCTCACTCAAAAGCCGACTCCCACCTGTTGTCAGCTAAGATAGGTTTTCTCTACTGTACGTAACAATGCAAATTATTAATGCGCTCAGTACAATGTCTACTGAGGTTCCTGGTCCAATCCAGCTCATCAAAATTGACGAAGAAACATTGTTAAAAAGGGGGCCTCACAAAATAAAGTGGCCGAAATCAGTAGTTTTTCATATCCATTTTTTTTTTTGGGGGGGGGGGGGGGCTCTCCCAGGAGCTTTCCCCCCCCTTTCTGAATGTCTGGCTTCGCCCCTGGTCCTATGGAGCGCAGAGGTGCCCTGCAGCTCAGAAGCGGCCCTCTGGAAGCCAGAGGTGAGAGGAACCCTATGGAGGTCAAAGGCCCCTTCTCAAACAGAAAATGGAGTCCCCCTCTCAAATGGACGCCCCTAAATTTTGACTTGCCCCCCTGACAAAAATCCGTGGCGCCACCCTGCGGCACAGTCATCCTGGGGGTGCCCTCGGTCGGTCTGAGAGGGCAGGCAACCGCCCTAAGAAGGCCCTCGGCCGGTCTTAGAGGGTATTTTATACCCTCTCATGCGGGTATGGATCCCTCCAGGCGGCCGGGGGGTTCAATGGTCGTCTGAGATACCCCAGGCTGATCTGAATTGATACTTTCCAGATCTCAGAGGGCTTTATGCCCATCAGAGCAGCTCGGTCGATCTGGGAGGGCCCTCGGCCAGTCTGAGAAGCCCAGGTCAGATTTGAGAGGGACCCCTCTTAAATCTGAAGAGGGAGCTACTGCACTCTGAGAGGGCCCTCAAACAGTCTGACGGGGTCTTAGGCCGGTCTGAGAATACCCTATGCAGG
>JAXIVJ010004174.1:62500-85876 GCA_036785665.1 Chirona hameri | reverse complement strand
AGAGAGAGAGAGAGAGAGAGAGAGAGAGAGAGAGAGAGAGAGAAGAGAGAGAGAGAGAGAGAGAGAGAGAGAGAGAGAAGAGAGAGAGAGAGAGAGAGAGAGAGAGAGAGAGAGAGTAGAGAGAGGAGGGAGAGAGAGCGGAGAGAGAGGAGAGAGTGAGCGGAGTCGTTGAGTAGGAGAAGAGATGAGAGAGTCAGCCTGTGTCATGGAGCAGCTCTGCCCTCGGGGCCGGGTGGCGGGTGAGGAATACAAAGCTGCTCTCCAGCTCTGTATGCTGCATGTCACGATTGATCCAGCGGTGGCAAGTCAGGGCGGATATCCGGCGACGACGCGACGGACTTCAGTATTTTCGGAGTTTGGAATTAATGTAGATGACCTAATGTTATCTTACCCTTGCCAGTACTTTAATAGGTATTGATTTGAAAATGTTGGAAAATATCATTTGAGAATACAATTGTAATGCACGCTGAAAGAAAACAAACGAGACCTGTACGTGGATTGGCGACACCGTCAAAATGTCCGCCCCCAGAGGGGTGTTTTGCAATACCTTCTTTGGGTATCGAACACTAAAAAACGGTGTAAAAATAGTCAGACTCTACATGTTTTTTTTCTTCTGGGACCAGCGCACAGTGGTCGATAAATAACTAGCGCGACATGTGGTATAAAATACAATTTGAAAAATAAATATTTTATACGGCTCATTTTCAAGAAAAATGTCCATAGCATGAAAAGTATAATACCGATTCGCCAATAATTTTTGTATTTGTATGCACCATGTCTTCAAACACACAATTGTTCAGCCGCCGATATTGCTATGGCGCGCCTCATTCTCATCGCATGGATATATGCTTTGTGGTACTTTTTCTTGAAAGTACAAATCATCAGCAGCCCGAAATACTTATATATGACCTTTTCATGTGAATTAACAATTTTATATTCTAACATTAAGTGAGGTATGTCATTTGAAGTGGCTGACCAACAGAATTAAAACTTGAGTTAATCCTACAATTTTCCATTCCACGGTTCTCCGCTTTGATGAAACATTTTTTCTGACTCGTTAGAGTTTATACTTTTTTTTCTGACTCGTTAGAGTTTATACTTTGTGCCTATTAAAAGAAACCTTGCGCATATTTGCGCTTTTTATTTTGGAGCTTATTTTATAGTGTACATCGCTATTAACTCTGCGCCATTACAATGTCCGGATCTCTGCTGTCCCTAGTTAACCCTATTTGTAGCAGGCTCCTGGCTACCCCTATTTGTAACAGAGGGGGAGGGCGAATTCCGCCCCCCCCCCCGGAGATCTCGAGATCTACCCGTCCGATTTTCAAAAATGAAACGGCGTTTGGTTCCCCTCAACACGATCTACATTTCTAAATAATAATAAAAATCTAAATTTTTGATAGGGGGCAACAAGGGGCAAAAACCACAAATTTTAGTGCTATTTTTGATCCAACATAACTTTCATGTTTATCGACCGATTTTAACACAATTAATACGAATCGATAGAGATTGAATTGGAAATGGATATATGACAGTGGCGTTTGAAAATTCAAAAATCACAGGCGTGTGCAGGTCACTCAATATGGGGGTGAAGTAAATGCGTAATAAAACCATTTTTTGATCTTTTTTAAATCAATTAAATGGTATGTGATTATGACATAAGACAAAACAGTTAAAAATAATATTTTTGCCATAGGCGGTGCCAGGTTAGTGAAAAAGGGTGGTAAAATTGGGGAAAATATTAACCGCAGACAAGTTGCTACCCAGCACTATAAATATGTTACTGATCGTAGATAGTTCCTTTTTGCATTTTGTACTTCATCATAGGCGTATACAGGATCCAAACTGGGGCGGCTCAATACCTTTTGATAAGTATATTATCCGCTATTATGATACTAACTAGTCAACAGTGACTATTTCACTTACAACTACAATTAACATTGCTTACCCCCCTTTTACCCTACCTGGACTCGCCTATTATCTTATAATCGTTCGTAGAGTAGCCTGTGGTGCGTGTTTCATCCGAAAACTACATTATATTTTGTCATTGTACGCCCATGCCTCTTAGTTCTTTGCATTAATATGACCCCTTTCTTTCATTCCTGAGCGCGCCTCTGCGAAAAAATGACTTTATTCCCTTTCCTGGCCTCATATGTGCATATATAATTATAAGCTAACCGTCTATTGCGCCGTTATCGCTGGCATATCATCATCACCAAGCCAGTCACCCCCTTTTCATGTGCCTGAACACGCCCCTGAAACTCTATATGTAGTAAATTATGCAAATAATGGAAGCAGAAGCTATCTTTTACATCTTGATAACTATAAATGCCCCTTACATTGCCTTATTTGCTTCCCGCCAAGCATTGAATACTTCCTGGACCCCCCCCCCTTTTCAAGCCCCTGAAACCGCCTCTGCCATGAAATTTTAATGATATTTCATTAACATCAACTAATTTGCACTTGTTGCAATCACCGTGAACCGATGTAACTCCTTCATACTTGACGCAGTTAGGAAGAAACCGTGAAGATCGCATTTCCATATTATCGCCAAATATCGCCTCCGAACCCACCCAAAACTGTGCCCTGGAACCGCCCCTGTTCAGGTTAAGAACTCAAAATTTTGACTCCAAATGCGGTATTCAATCCTATGAAAAGTCCCAAAATTTCATGGGCCTGCGCCCAGCCGTTCTGGAGATATCTGCGAAAAACATGAGGGGGGGGGGGGGGGGCGGAATCCGCCCCCCCCCTGTTACAAATAGGGTTAACTGGCCGTACAAAGGGCATTTTTTAAAGATAAAAGTCTAAAGATAGCAACTGCCAAGGGCCACCAAATGGCCATCTCGGATTTTCGAGAGAAAAATAATTTGACCAAAAAAAAAATCAAAAAAATATTTTGTTTAAAAAGATGCCCTCAAAGTCAAACTTTTCAAACATTTTCCAAAAACCGGAATATATGCTGGAGAACCACATATGGCCAAATTTCAGAGCAATATCTTTGTTTTTGACTGACTTATGGCTCCCTAAGTAAGAGTAACTCATGACGTCATATTTGTTATTGCGTGTTTGGCTTTTATTGACCAGATACAGGCAAATAAATGCCAGTACTGTATTTCTGAGACAAAACCGGTCTAGAAACATGCCTTTTGTATTTATATTTATCAATTTCAAATTTTGACCTTATGTGACCTGGCCTTGATCTGAGCTGAGCTTGACACTAACTTCACTTAAATGAGGTCAGATGGTAAAATGACTATCACTATCGAATTATACGTGTACAATATGCGACACATACATATACGTGTACAACATGTGTCGCATAACTTTCGTAGATTTTCTGCGCAAGTGACCTTTTGTGACCTGACCTTGACCTTGACCTTTGCCAAGAATCTCACTTTAGCTCATGCAGGATGTGTATTATACCTTTAGGAGCATTTTGGGTGATCATGGTCGCAATCAAAAGCTTTGGATGACAAGTATGGCCCATAAACTCAAATGCATCTATTGTGACCTTTGACCCGACTTTGACCCAATATGTGACCTCAATTCCACAATTTCGAGTATGCTTTAGATGCGAGTCACTGGGTGCTTTCGAATAAGGCGTCTCGCTGCGATCACTGGCTCCGGAGATAACTAGGGGAGGGGGCATGTTCGCCTCACCCGGTCAATGCCGGGTTAAACCCAGACAAAAGAAAGTGCATATTTTGAGCTCCTTGATTCATCAGTTATCGATTGATATGCTACATGTTCACACTGATGCCGTAAATTGAAGCAGAAACGCCGTGTTGCGCTAAAAGGCCGTTATCGCCCACTGTGCGCCGGTGCCAAGTCATGACGGATATCCGGCGACGCGACGGATGTGGTACGTAACCTCCCCGGTCACGTGGTCCTGGAGCGGCGATCACGCAGCCGATCACACAGCCGATCACGTCAGGTTCCGTGACCTGATAGCTGTGATAGGTCGGACCTGATGGCTGTGATAGGTCACTCGGCACCGGCACGTGGTGGTGTGACTGCGACGGGGGCAGGAGACAGGTATGCCGGTGCAAACTACAGTCGAGACAACAAGATTAGTGCTGCCTTTGGTTCGCTTGCTCAGCATTTACGTGCGAGCTGTGCTGATTCTGAGTTGATGTCTGACTCGAGTCAGGTGACTCTGGCTGTAGTATATATAGGCGTCACGTTTGGTACGTAAGCAGAGTACGATATAGTATGTAGTGCGCCGGCCTCTGCCACCGCTTTCAAAGGTGAAAAGGTGCAAAGGTGAAACGTGACGAAAATTTCCATGATTACGGAAAATGATGAAATTCATTAAACAAAAAACAACGCGTCCAGGTATTTATCCAAAGAAAACTCGCGAACTTACGGCCCCCGGATGCTTGCTATTGTTTTACCCTTTTGTCCTGTTTTAGTTGGGGGAAAAAATCAATCGCTAGCAAGTTTTCGTCATTTTTCCCCCACCTGCACCCCGTGGACTCTGATTGGTAGCTAAGCCATCAGAGCACGTACCAGACACGAATCTGGCGGGCCCGAGCGACACGCTGGTGCGACGCTCCGGCCTGGTATGCCTGAGCTCGCCCGGCGACAGACTCGGACCGTCCCGCCGGGGCCCGTCTGACCTGTCTGAGAGAGTCGTCTCGCCTCGCCAGCCTGGTGTTTTCCCTGGCTGGAGTGGCTGAGTTCCGCTGTCGGCACGCGTGCCGTGTGCGGCGAGGCGACGCCCGTCCGCCCGCCCGACCATCCTCCCGACCGACCGACGATCAAGGGCGTAGGCAAGAGGGAGGGAGCAAGGGGGCCATGCCCCCCCCCCCCTCCCCTGGAGGCCAGGCGGACCCCTCTGGCGACCGAGTGAGGTCCCCCTGGGGCCGAAGGCCCCAGTGTTTTGGATGGTGTCCGGCGCCCGCAAAACGCCTTACGTCGCATAACATAACGCACACGAACCTAACAAAATCGTAACACGAATAAATAACAGCACTTGCTTGTCTGTTCAAGACATGTATATGTAAATACGTACAAAAGGGCCCCAGCCAGTGTGAAGAGGGCCCTCCACCAGCTTTTAAAGGGCCCTGCCGATCCGCAGATGGCCTCCTGCCGGCATTTAGAGGGCCCTGTCGGTTGTAGAGGGTCCTCTGCCGGCCTTTATAGGGCCCTGCCGATCTGTAGAGGGTCCCTGCCGGTCTGGAGAGGGCCCTCTGCCGGCCTTTAGAGGGCCCTGTCGATCTGTAGATCGACCTGCCAATCTGCAGAGGTCCTCTGCCGGCATTTGGAGGGCCCTGTCGACCTGTCTTCCAGCCTTTAGAGGCATTGTCGATCTGTGCAGTGTCCCAGTCAATGTATACCTGCTGGCCTTTAGAGGGCCCTTCCAGCATGTAGAACCCTGCCGACATGTAGAGGGGCCTCTTCCAGCCTTTAGGGGCCCTGTTGATCTGCAGAGTTCCCCAGCCAATCTATAGAGGACTCTGCCGGCCTTTAGTGGCCCTGCCGACCTTTAAGAGGGCCCTTCCGGCCTTTAGAGGACCCTGTCTGCATTTAGAGGACCCTGTCGGCCTTTAGAGGGTCCTGCCGGCCTTTAGAAGGCACTGCCGATCTGTAGATCGCCCTACCAATCTGCAGAGAGCCTCTGCCGGCATTTAGAGGGCCCTGCCGACCTGTAGAGGGCCCTCTTCCAGCATTTAGGGGCCCTGTTGATCTGCAGTGTCCCAGCCAATCTGTAGAGGGCCCTCTGCTGGCCTTTAGAGGGCCCTGCCGATCTGCAGAGGGCCCTCTGTCGGCCTTTAGAGGACCCTGCCGATCTGCAGATGGCCATCTGCCGGCCTTTAGGGGCCCGTGCCGATCTGTAGAGGGCCTCTGCTGTCCTTTAGAGAGTCCTGTGGTGGTAGAGGTGGTCTGCCGGTCGAGCGCCGGTGAGGTTCTCGAAGGAAGACCAGTCAAAGTTCTCCTTGTTTTTCAGTGTATGCTAGTAACGTCTGAGCGGAGTACAAGGCTTTGACAATGTACGAGTATTAACTCGACATTGGCTAAGGCCTCAGCCGAACGCCATTGGCTGGGAGGGGGGGGGGGGGCGTTTTTCGACCCCCCCCCCGGTTATCTTCCGAACCAATAACCGCAGCGTCGACCTGCAGAGGTGGCCAAAGATTTAATCTGGACACACATCCGGACATCACGTTGGCCCGTACTTTCCTGTGCGACCCCCCAGTCGAAATCTTCGAATTATGAAACACATGTAAACATGCTTCTCATCCTTCTACGATTTTGAATTAGAAGCGCCTTGACGAGACAAACACGATGGCGTAAACATTAGTGCCTTATCTTCATTAGGTAAAAATTTATTTGCGAGACTGAGCTCAAATTTGTGGACACGAATGGGGATTGCATATTTCAAGAGCTTTCGATTGCTTTTCCGTTTGTGCCTAGCTATCATAGTTCCCGAGATATTTGGGGGTTTCTGGAGCGGAGTCCTAAAACTGGAAAATCTGACCTTTGATGACCTCTGGTGACCTCAATATTGACCTCACCTAAAACAAGACAGATATACCTTCGATAGAGCTTGTCTCGAGCTATCTAACGCCGTTTTCCGCTTGTCGCTACGTTGCGTGGTTTTCGAGATCTTAGGGGGGACGGAATCCGCTCCCCCCCCCCCCCCCTCCAGGGCGTGTAATTATCAGAGCCCATCCAGGGCGCGTGTTAAGATATAACTATCGTGTTGCAGAAGCCCCTCTTATCATAATGTGGTGTATTTTTCAAGAAAATTTATAAGCAACGGTATCCAAAGCTTTCTGTTAATCAAGATATAAGGAGCATGTTATTTCATTATTTTGTAGAAATTTTGTAACTTTATCGTACATGTGCACAATCGGCATGTACGTACTGTGTTGTTTCCTTAAAGGGACACTCCCACCTTCCCAAAAGTTGTCAAATGTACGCCACTTGTGGTGCAAAATATGAAGTAATTGCTGCCGAACACGATTATGACATTTGTTTCTCGCAGAGTGCTCAATTTAATAAAAACTTCAGTTTTAATATTTGGGTTGATGACGTCATATTGAGCTCTAAAGAGCTATACAGAAATCCTTTACGCTGCCAAAGTATGGCACAATTATTTCGAGACAATTCTGGCGCTTTGAATAAAAACCAAACCAATTACCAAACCATTTGAAACACGCAAATATCTCCAAGTCTAACCTTTAAACAAGTCGACTATCATCTCCATTTGGTAAATAGAGGTGACGTCATCGGCTTTAGACCCCTATTCAAATACACGTGGGGTTTATTCGTTACAATTGTCAAGACCAAGCTCGAATTTCTTTTTGATTAGACATATGTGGTTGTTTTAACTGCTACCCTACTTAATTTCAATGCAAATCCATCCACATCCACATGGCTATCTCAACTCAAAACTAATGTTAAGGTGGGAGTGTCCCTTTAAAGGAAATAGTTTACCTTGGAAATGTTTTACCGAACACGATTTGATTATATTTTTTAATAAAATTTCTTTTTATATTGTCAAAAATGGTCTTATATCGCGCCGATTGAGGACAGAAGGCCGTAAATTTGTATTGTTTATCAAAACTATATGCATACTCTCTGAGTCAGGGTCCTGACGTCACGCGAATGTAAAAAATGGTTCAGCCAATCAGATTCGGAAGTAGTCGCGTAAGGATAGACTCGCATTGGAGATGTGCCAACCGGCGGCCGGCGGTTCGCTTGCTGGCACTAGCTGCAAGCTGATTGGCTGATGGTATAGCCTCTGCCCGGGCTAGAACCAGTACAACATTCTTTCGCCAGCACCGCATTCCTTCGCCAAATTTGTAATATATTCGGCTGGAGAGTCTTTTCAGTCAAGAAAACTTGCAGATAGAGGTTTCCCAACACGGGCTACAAAACTGCTATCTCAGTTTAAAACTAATGTTGAAGGTGAACTATTTCCTTTAATCCGAATTGAAGAAGATTCAGGATATTATTTTGATAAACTCACGCCCCGCTGGAGGTAGCAGAATCTCCCCAACCCCTCCCTGATTTTCTCAATAACTTGAAAACAATGATAGATATCGACGGCAACCTTTCAGTACCTTATGATGCATCAATTCTACGTCTTGTCACAACATTTCAATGCAAATAGTGGAGCACTTTGGGGGAGATAATGACGTTTTAATCACGTCATGTCGAGCCATTTTTGGTGGAAAAACAATAAATTTGGAAAAATCGTAGACAATCGAGTTTTGAAGCAAATTACAAATAAAAACGCCGAAAGAAAGGACATGCCATTATATTGGAAATGGTTATCGCGGATTTTCGATTTTTTTAGTTTTTGACTAAAAAATAAATATATATTTTGTCGTTGTCGAAAGTTATTTGTCGTTGTTTTACTACATACAACATACTGTACTGTTTTAATTATGTGGACCCCCTTGGCTACGAGGGTCCCTCTGACCCCATTTGCCCCCCCCCCCCCCCATGTGAGAAATTCTGCCTACGCCCCTGCCGACGATTGCAGGCAGACGGTTATCTATCGCACGGCATCCGCCGTCCGCCCGGCCGCTGTACTCGGTGCAACTGCACTGTATACCCGGCTCAGTCGGACTGCCGGCCGACGATTGCAGGCAGACGGTTATCTATCGCACGGCATCCGCCGTCCGCCCGGCCGCTGCACTCGGTGCAGCTGCACTGTATACCCGGCTCAGTCGGACTGCCGGCCGACGATTGCAGGCAGACGGTTATCTATCGGACGGCATCCGCCGTCCGCCCGGCCGCTGTACTCGGTGCAACTGCACTGTATACCCGGCTCAGTCGGACTGTGCGCCGGCCAGTCGGCGGCGGCCAACTGACCTCTCCTGTAAACATTAGACAAGCCGTGCCGCCGCCGGAGCCGTCGACAAGTGGGCCACTGGCTGACTTGGCAAAAACGGCCCGTGACGGGCCTGGTATGGGAATAGACGGCTGGTCAGTGGTCACCGTCGACTGGTCAGTGATCAGTGCTGGTGGTCAGTAGTCAGTGGTCAGAGGGCACGTGCAGTCTCCGCCGGGACCTCCATCGGGACCTCCACAGGGACCGGACGACAATGACCAGTGCATTGTTGACGTTGGATGGAGCCTACATCCGACTGAGCCGGGTATACAGTGCAGCTGCACCGAGTACATGTGGAGCTGTGCATGCAGCGGTCAGAATGTATTCATGTTGTATCTCTGGCTGACCGTAAACATCCATAGCTGGCGGACTTGTGGTTCTGTTCTGTAAAGAGTGGACGATGCATGGGGAAATTAAATCCGGTATACGACATTGCCACTGTCAAGGTAGAGCGAGGCGAGGACAGACACGACATGGCCGTTGTCATAGATTGAGTGGCACACCACTGAAACGGAAGCTGGCCAGACGAGACGCCACAGTTGTCATAACCGAATACGTCGCGTGCATTATACAGATGCTGAACACGTAGTCGTCTCGTGGTGAGGTGCGACATGGTGCTGGCATGTTAGCGAGCCCTCCGGCTGGAGTCCAGTGCCAAACAGGCCGGACCTGAAGCCAGACCCGGCTCCCGGCTCCAATGTTAGCGAGCCCTCCGGCTGGAGTCCCAGTGCCGAACAGGCCGGACCTGAAGCCAGACCCGGCTCCCGGCTCCAATGTTAGCGAGCCCTCCGGCTGGAGTCCCAGTGCCGAACAGGCCGGACCTAAAGCCAGACCCGGCTCCCGGCTCCAATGTTAGCGAGCCCTCCGGCTGGAGTCCAGTGCCAAACAGGCCGGACCTGAAGCCAGACCCGGCTCCCGGCTCCAATGTTAGCGAGCCCTCCGGCTGGAGTCCCAGTGCCGAACAGGCCGGACCTGAAGCCAGGCCCGGCTCCCGGCTCCAATGTTAGCGAGCCCTCCGGCTGGAGTCCCAGTGCCGAACAGGCCGGACCTGAAGCCAGACCCGGCTCCCGGCTCCAATGTTAGCGAGCCCTCCGGCTGGAGTCCCAGTGCCGAACAGGCCGGACCTAAAGCCAGACCCGGCTCCCGGCTCCAATGTTAGCGAGCCCTCCGGGTGGAGTCCCAGTGCCGAACAGGCCGGACCTGAAGCCAGACCCGGCTCCCGGCTCCAATGTTAGCGAGCCCTCCGGCTGGAGTCCCAGTGCCGAACAGGCCGGACCTGAAGCCAGACCCGGCTCCCGGCTCCAATGTTAGCGAGCCCTCCGGGTGGAGTCCCAGTGCCGAACAGGCCGGACCTGAAGCCAGACCCGGCTCCCGGCTCCAATGTTAGCGAGCCCTCCGGGTGGAGTCCAGTGCCAAACAGGCCGGACCTGAAGCCAGACCCGGCTCCCGGCTCCAATGTTAGCGAGCCCTCCGGCTGGAGTCCCAGTGCCGAACAGGCCGGACCTGAAGCCAGACCCGGCTCCCGGCTCCAATGTTAGCGAGCCCTCCGGCTGGAGTCCCAGTGCCGAACAGGCCGGACCTGAAGCCAGACCCGGCTCCCGGCTCCACTCCGGACCCGGCTCCAACTCCGTGGCTGCTGCCTGCTGGGTTTTGCGCTCCGGGGCAGTATTCTATAGCCGGTGCCATCCTGCGATCTGTCTGTTGTCTATCTGTGATCACTGACTTGTGACAGAGCTCCGTCCGTGACCTTGAGCTGACCTCTGGACTGACCCGCTATCCCACACTGTCATTTACCTCCTGAGAAGGTCATTGAAAGCCTTGTTCTGACTTGACCTGTATCCCTGTGTTGACCTGGGATGTGTGACCTGCGGCCTTACTCTGACCTGTGATATGTGGCGTCGTTTGGACATGTGACCCGTAACCTGTGCCCCGTTCTGACCGGTGATAATGACCCCGCTCTGACCGGTGACTCGCCTCTCCACAGACGGTGCCAGCCTCGCCGACTCGTCCCCACACCCCTGTCGCCGCTGCCCCCGCCGCCGCCGCCGCTGAGGATGACGTCCTGGAGGAGTGTACCCTGTGGGTGGCGTTCATCACCTACCTCGCCTACTTCATCCTCGTGACCGTGGGATACATCAAGGAGTTCCTGTTCCCCGTGCATCAGAAGGAGAAGAACAGACAGGTACGACACACCGCCCGCCGCCCGCCGCCCGCCGCCCGCCGCCCGCCGCCCGCCGCCCGCCGCCCGCCGCCCGCTGCCCGCCGCTCGCCGCTCGCCACCGCGCGGTCGGGCTGGGGGTTGGGGATGTGTGTGGCTCCCCGCATGGTCTGAGCGGCGAATGGACCGAATGTGGGACCGGGTGTAGGATGTTTGTATAGGCCAAGCGCTGTCGCTGTTGGACTATAATGTAAATACAGATTGCTACAGTCGTGTACGTGACCTGCATCATTTGCATTTCGAGATCCCTGCAGTTGCCAGAACTGCTCCCAGCGTTGGTAATATGATGACGTTTTTAGGCCAGCTGGGTTTCGTCGGGAGTGGAAAGGGGAACCGTTGATATTTGCACATCGAAATTTTCTCGCTGGTAAATTTATCATATTGTTTAGCTGTATTATACTTGTTTATACCATGCCAGTCCTGTCGCCTGTTATTCATCGCTCAATATATCTGGAATCATGGTACACAGAATCATAATAATAAACAGGCAACTGCTCACTATCGCGACGGAATATTTTGCATTTTTGTCAGTCATGTTGATACTTCTACAGCTGAGAAACGAACTAGCACGCACGCGCCAGTTCTAAGCCAATCGTGGCGTCTTCCACACGAGACTTGCACGTGTCCATTCAGTAGTTCTAAGCCAATCGTGGCGTCTTCCACACGAGACTTGCACGTGTCCATTCAGTAGTTCTAAGCCAATCGTGGCGTCTTCCACAGGAGTGTCCATTCAGTGTGTCCATTCAGCACGTGTCCATTCAGTGTGTCCATTCAGCACGTGTCCATTCAGTGTATTGCATCAGTAAGCCGTCCACGTGAAGATTATACCGCTTCATTCAGACGCCGTCCACGTGAAGGTTATACCGCTTCATTCAGACGCCGTCCACGTGAAGATTATACCGCTTCATTCAGACGCCGTCCACGTGAAGATTATACCGCTTCATTCAGACGCCGTCCACGTGAAGGTTATACCGCTTCATTCAGACGCCGTCCACGTGAAGATTATACCGCTTCATTCAGATGCCGTCCACGTGAAGATTATACCGCTTCATTCAGACGCCGTCCACGTGAAGGTTATACCGCTTCATTCAGACGCCGTCCACGTGAAGATTATACCGCTTCATTCAGACGCCGTCCACGTGAAGATTATACCGCTTCATTCAGACGCCGTCCACGTGAAGATTATACCGCTTCATTCAGACGCCGTCCACGTGAAGGTTATACCGCTTCATTCAGACGCCGTCCACGTGAAGATTATACCGCTTCATTCAGACGCCGTCCACGTGAAGATTATACCGCTTCATTCAGACGCCGTCCACGTGAAGATTATACCGCTTCATTCAGACGCCGTCCACGTGAAGATTATACCGCTTCATTCAGACGCCGTCCACGTGAAGGTTATACCGCTTCATTCAGACGCCGTCCACGTGAAGATTATACCGCTTCATTCAGTGCGTTAGCATGTGCTCATGCATGTATTCATTAGTGCCGTATCCGATGCCGTGCCTGTTGTAGTGCCTATTCTGGGTCACTGTGCCGACTCACCACTCTGGCACGCTTTTCGAGTTTGACTCTGAAGAGCTGCCTGTAGTACCCTTGTGTATCACACCGTGACCTGAACTACCTACTCATACCCACTCATACTCATCTACTCCTTCGACGTCCTTCACAGACGCTGATACGACGCATTCAAATCACCACTATCAACGTTCCTGGTCATGTTCGCTCCGCCTCAGATTCCCTCACCACTATCGACGTTCCTGGTCATGTCCGCTCCTCCTCAGATTCCCTCACCACTATCAACGTTCATGGTCAGGTCCGCTCCGCCTCAGATTCCCTCACCACTATCAACGTTCCTGGTCATGTCCGCTCCGCCTCAGATTCCCTCACCACTATCAACGTTCCTGGTCATGTTCGCTCCGCCTCATTCCCTCACCACTATCAACGTTCCTGGTCAGGTCCGCTCCGCCTCAGATTCCCTCACCACTATCAACGTTCCTGGTCATGTCCGCTCCGCCTCAGATTCCCTCACCACTATCAACGTTCCTGGTCATGTCCGCTCCGCCTCAGATTCCCTCACCACTATCAACGTTCCTGGTCATGTTCGCTCCGCCTCAGATTCCCTCACCACTATCAACGTTCCTGGTCATGTTCGCTCCGCCTCAGATTCCCTCACCACTATCGACGTTCCTGGTCATGTTCGCTCCGCCTCAGATTCCCTCACCACTATCAACGTTCCTGGTCATGTCCGCTCCGCCTCAGATTCCCTCACCACTATCAACTTTCCTGGTCAGGTCCGCTCCGCCTCAGATTCCCTCACCACTATCAACGTTCCTGGTCATGTTCGCTCCGCCTCAGATTCCCTCACCACTATCAACGTTCCTGGTCATGTCCGCTCCGCCTCAGATTCCCTCACCACTATCAACGTTCCTGGTCATGTTCGCTCCGCCTCAGATTCCCTCACCACTATCAACGTTCCTGGTCATGTTCGCTCCGCCTCAGATTCCCTCACCACTATCGACGTTCCTGGTCATGTTCGCTCCGCCTCAGATTCCCTCACCACTATCAACGTTCCTGGTCAAGTCCGCTCCGTCTCAGATTCCCTCACCACTATCAACGTTCCTGGTCAGGTTCGCTCCGCCTCAGATTCCCTCACCACTATCAACGTTCCTGGTCAGGTCCGCTCCGCCTCAGATTCCCTCACCACTATCAACGTTCCTGGTCATGTCCGCTCCGCCTCAGATTCCCTCACCACTATCAACGTTCCTGGTCATGTTCGCTCCGCCTCAGATTCCCTCACCACTATCAACGTTCCTGGTCATGTCCGCTCCGCCTCAGATTCCCTCACCACTATCAACGTTCCTGGTCAGGTCCGCTCCGCCTCAGATTCCCTCACCACTATCAACGTTCCTGGTCAGGTCCGCTCCGCCTCAGATTCCCTCACCACTATCGACGTTCCTGGTCATGTTCGCTCCGCCTCAGATTCCCTCACCACTATCAACGTTCCTGGTCATGTCCGCTCCGCCTCAGATTCCCACACCACTATCAACGTTCCTGGTCATGTCCGCTCCGCCTCAGATTCCCTCACCACTATCAACGTTCATGGTCAGGTCCGCTCCGCCTCAGATTCCCTCACCACTATCAACGTTCCTGGTCATGTTCGCTCCGCCTCAGATTCCCTCACCACTATCAACGTTCCTGGTCATGTTCGCTCCGCCTCAGATTCCCTTACCACTATCAACGTTCCTGGTCATGTTCGCTCCGCCTCAGATTCCCTCACCACTATCAACGTTCCTGGTCATGTTCGCTCCGCCTCAGATTCCCTCACCACTATCAACGTTCCTGGTCATGTTCGCTCCGCCTCAGATTCCCTCACCACTATCAACGTTCCTGGTCATGTTCGCTCCGCCTCAGATTCCCTCACCACTATCAACGTTCCTGGTCATGTTCGCTCCGCCTCAGATTCCCTCACCACTATCAACGTTCCTGGTCATGTTCGCTCCGCCTCAGATTCCCTCACCACTATCAACGTTCCTGGTCATGTTCGCTCCGCCTCAGATTCCCTCACCACTATCAACGTTCCTGGTCATGTTCGCTCCGCCTCAGATTCCCTCACCACTATCAACGTTCCTGGTCATGTTCGCTCCGCCTCAAATTCCCTCACCACTATCAATGTTCCTGGTCATGTTCGCTCCGCCTCAGATTCCCTCACCACTATCAACGTTCCTGGTCATGTCCGCTCCGCCTCAGATTCCCTCACCACTATCAACGTTCCTGGTCATGTCCGCTCCGCCTCAGATTCCCTCACCACTATCAACGTTCCTGGTCATGTCCGCTCCGCCTCAGATTCCCTCACCACTATCAACGTTCCTGGTTATGTTCGCTCCGCCTCAGATTCCCTCACCACTATCAACGTTCCTGGTCAGGTCCGCTCCGCCTCAGATTCCCTCACCACTATCAACGTTCCTGGTCATGTTCGCTCCGCCTCAGATTCCCTCACCACTATCAACGTTCCTGGTCATGCCCGCTCCGCCTCAGATTCCCTCACCACTATCAACGTTCCTGGTCATGTTCGCTCCGCCTCAGATTCCCTCACCACTATCAACGTTCCTGGTCATGTTCGCTCCGCCTCAGATTCCCTCACCACTATCGACGTTCCTGGTCATGTCCGCTCCGCCTCAGATTCCCTCACCACTATCAACGTTCCTGGTCAGGTTCGCTCCGCCTCAGATTCCCTCACCACTATCAACGTTCCTGGTCAGGTCCGCTCCGCCTCAGATTCCCTCACCACTATCAATGTTCCTGGTCAGGTCCGCTCCGCCTCAGATTCCCTCACCACTATCAACGTTCCTGGTCAGGTTCGCTCCGCCTCAGATTCCCTCACCACTATCAACGTTCCTGGTCATGTTCGCTCCGCCTCAGATTCCCTCACCACTATCAACGTTCCTGGTCATGTTCGCTCCGCCTCTGATTCCCTCACCACTATCAATGTTCCTGGTCATGTCCGCTCCGCCTCAGATTCCCTCACCACTATCAACGTTCCTGGTCATGTCCGCTCCGCCTCAGATTCCCTCACCAGTATCAACGTTCCTGGTCAGGTCCGCTCCGCCTCAGATTCCCTCACCACTATCAACGTTCCTGGTCATGTTCGCTCCGCCTCAGATTCCCTCACCACTATCAACGTTCCTGGTTATGTCCGCTCCGCCTCAGATTCCCTCACCACTATCAACGTTCCTGGTCATGTCCGCTCCGCCTCAGATTCCCTCACCACTATCAACGTTCCTGGTCATGTTCGCTCCGCCTCAGATTCCCTCACCACTATCAACGTTCCTGGTCATGTTCGCTCCGCCTCAGATTCCCTCACCACTATCAACGTTCCTGGTCATGTCCGCTCCGCCTCAGATTCCCTCACCACTATCAACGTTCCTGGTCATGTCCGCTCCGCCTCAGATTCCCTCACCACTATCAACGTTCCTGGTCATGTTCGCTCCGCCTCAGATTCCCTCACCACTATCAACGTTCCTGGTCATGTTCGCTCCGCCTCAGATTCCCTCACCACTATCAACGTTCCTGGTCATGTTCGCTCCGCCTCAGATTCCCTCACCACTATCAACGTTCCTGGTCATGTCCGCTCCGCCTCAGATTCCCTCACCACTATCAACGTTCCTGGTCATGTCCGCTCCGCCTCAGATTCCCTCACCACTATCAACGTTCCTGGTCATGTCCGCTCCGCCTCAGATTCCCTCACCACTATCAACGTTCCTGGTCATGTTCGCTCCGCCTCAGATTCCCTCACCACTATCAACGTTCCTGGTCATGTCCGCTCCGCCTCAGATTCCCTCACCACTATCAACGTTCCTGGTCATGTTCGCTCCGCCTCAGATTCCCTCATCACTATCAACGTTCCTGGTCATGTTCGCTCCGCCTCAGATTCCCTCGCCACTATCAACGTTCCTGGTCATGTCCGCTCCGCCTCAGATTCCCTCACCACTATCAACGTTCCTGGTCATGTTCGCTCCGCCTCAGATTCCCTCACCACTATCAACGTTCATGGTCATGTTCGCTCCGCCTCAGATTCCCTCACCACTATCGACGTTCCTGGTCATGTTCGCTCCGCCTCAGATTCCCTCACCACTATCAACGTTCCTGGTCATGTTCGCTCCGCCTCAGATTCCCTCACCACTATCAACGTTCCTGGTCATGTCCGCTCCGCCTCAGATTCCCTCACCACTATCAACGTTCCTGGTCATGTCCGCTCCGCCTCAGATTCCCTCACCACTATCAACGTTCCTGGTCATGTCCGCTCCGCCTCAGATTCCCTCACCACTATCAACGTTCCTGGTCATGTTCGCTCCGCCTCAGATTCCCTCACCACTATCAACGTTCCTGGTCATGTCCGCTCCGCCTCAGATTCCCTCACCACTATCAACGTTCATGGTCAGGTCCGCTCCGCCTCAGATTCCCTCACCACTATCAACGTTCCTGGTCATGTCCGCTCCGCCTCAGATTCCCTCACCACTATCAACGTTCCTGGTCATGTCCGCTCCGCCTCAGATTCCCTCACCACTATCAACGTTCCTGGTCATGTTCGCTCCGCCTCAGATTCCCTCACCACTATCAACGTTCCTGGTCATGTTCGCTCCGCCTCAGATTCCCTCACCACTATCAATGTTCCTGGTCAGGTCCGCTCCGCCTCAGATTCCCTCACCACTATCAATGTTCCTGGTCATGTCCGCTCCGCCTCAGATTCCCTCACCACTATCAACGTTCCTGGTCATGTTCGCTCCGCCTCAGATTCCCTCACCACTATCAACGTTCCTGGTCATGTCTGCTCCGCCTCAGATTCCCTCACCACTATCAACGTTCCTGGTCATGTCCGCTCCGCCTCAGATTCCCTCACCACTATCAACGTTCCTGGTCAGGTCCGCTCCGCCTCAGATTCCCTCACCACTATCAACGTTCCTGGTCATGTCCGCTCCGCCTCAGATTCCCTCACCACTATCAACGTTCCTGGTCATGTCCGCTCCGCCTCAGATTCCCTCACCACTATCAACGTTCCTGGTCATGTTCGCTCCGCCTCAGATTCCCTCACCACTATCAACGTTCCTGGTCATGTCCGCTCCGCCTCAGATTCCCTCACCACTATCAACGTTCCTGGTCATGTCCGCTCCGCCTCAGATTCCCTCACCACTATCAACGTTCCTGGTCATGTCCGCTCCGCCTCAGATTCCCTCACCACTATCAACGTTCCTGGTCATGTTCGCTCCGCCTCAGATTCCCTCACCACTATCAACGTTCCTGGTCATGTTCGCTCCGCCTCAGATTCCCTCACCACTATCAACGTTCCTGGTCATGTTCGCTCCGCCTCAGATTCCCTCACCACTATCAACGTTCCTGGTCATGTTCGCTCCGCCTCAGATTCCCTCACCACTATCAACGTTCCTGGTCATGTCCGCTCCGCCTCAGATTCCCTCACCACTATCAATGTTCCTGGTCATGTCCGCTCCGCCTCAGATTCCCTCACCACTATCAACGTTCCTGGTCATGTCCGCTCCGCCTCAGATTCCCTCACCACTATCAACGTTCCTGGTCATGTTCGCTCCGCCTCAGATTCCCTCACCACTATCAACGTTCCTGGTCATGTCCGCTCCGCCTCAGATTCCCTCACCACTATCAACGTTCCTGGTCATGTTCGCTCCGCCTCAGATTCCCTCACCACTATCAACGTTCCTGGTCAGGTCCGCTCCGCCTCAGATTCCCTCACCACTATCAACGTTCCTGGTCATGTTCGCTCCGCCTCAGATTCCCTCACCACTATCAACGTTCCTGGTCATGTTCGCTCCGCCTCAGATTCCCTCACCACTATCAACGTTCCTGGTCATGTTCGCTCCGCCTCAGATTCCCTCACCACTATCAACGTTCCTGGTCAGGTCCGCTCCGCCTCAGATTCCCTCACCACTATCAACGTTCCTGGTCATGTTCGCTCCGCCTCAGATTCCCTCACCACTATCAACGTTCCTGGTCATGTCCGCTCCGCCTCAGATTCCCTCACCACTATCAATGTTCCTGGTCATGTCCGCTCCGCCTCAGATTCCCTCACCACTATCAACGTTCATGGTCAGGTCCGCTCCGCCTCAGATTCCCTCACCACTATCAACGTTCCTGGTCATGTCCGCTCCGCCTCAGATTCCCTCACCACTATCAACGTTCCTGGTCATGTCCGCTCCGCCTCAGATTCCCTCACCACTATCAACGTTCCTGGTCATGTTCGCTCCGCCTCAGATTCCCTCACCACTATCAACGTTCCTAGTCATGTTCGCTCCGCCTCAGATTCCCTCACCACTATCAACGTTCCTGGTCATGTTCGCTCCGCCTCAGATTCCCGAGTAACTGTGAGTGAATGTGGTTTCTTTACTTTTGTTGAATAGCTCACAGGGTTTCGTTTTCGCTCCTTTTGTGTAGCGATCCATTTCTCAGATAAAAGGAATGTCGATAGATATTTGGCATCACATGATGGTGTATAAACATGTCCCTCCTGGTCCTGGTCTGGTAAAATTTCTTGAAAAGTGATTTTATCTAAAAATGTAATTGTCATAGCATGATCTTTCGTTCTTTAGGGGGAAATAATGACCTTTTCCCACAAAAATGGAGTTATTACTTGAAATCGACAGACGAGACCAAAATATATTAAAAAAGCGAATGCCAGACAATGGCAATAACGTTTAACCCGACACAAACAATACAACAAACATTCAGTAATATAAAAACATACATTCATTCAGTGTATATATGATATGTAGCATCCCAGACTGGCACTCTCAGGACACAACATACCATTAGTTGAAGAGCACGGGCCGTCACTTAGGGCTCACCATTTCCAAAGACATGCAATATCAGGCCCATGTAAAAACAACTATGAGAAAGGTTAACAAGGCACTCGTCCACTGTATAAAATAGCACACATCATCCCACGAGACATACTAAATCAAATATATCATGTTTACATACTGCCGTACTTTGACTAGTGTGACGCCATATATGATGGACATTTGACGGTTACGGACGAAATAAAGGCTTGAGCGACTTCAGAATAGAATAGCCAGACTGGTAACAGGAGCTGAATTCCGAACGTCATCTGAGGCGCTCAGACGTGATCTTGGATGGGACTCACTCAAGACGAGGCGAATAAAACATAAACTCACCTTTAACAGAAAACTAAACTACGAACAAGCATCCATTCCTGAGTATATAACAGCAATCATTCCCGAAACCAGGCAACAGGAAACTGGCAGAACTCTTCGTAACGCACATTCGCAAACACTTCCATCCAATCGGACGTCGTCATGAGGAAAAGAAATAGTTTATCCCCGACACTACAAGACTATGGAATAGTCTTCCAGGGGCTTTCCATTTAATAGCGTCAACTAAAACTTTCAAGGCAGCCCTTACGGAACACTTGAGCGTAGCAAAGCCACCTCGCTATTACAGATTAGGCACAGTAAGGGGCAACCGCCTCCACAAATAATTAAGGTTAGGTATGTCATGTCTCCACGCACACCAGTACCAAATTCTAAAAACTCTCAGCCCCCAGTGCAGATGCGGACACTCATCAGAGAACACGGAACACTTCGCATTGCATTGCATCCAGCACCAGCAACATAGAACACGCATGATCAGCAACATAACACACGTTATACAGAGCCACTTCTCATCCCTTCCAACATCCATTTAACTCGACACATTGTCACACGGTAAAGGCTTAACCATTACTGAGGGATGCAAGGTTGCTGAGGAGTTCAAAATGTCTTGTTCAAAACAGGTCGATTTGAGCAGTAATCATTTGCATGTTTGGTTTAGGTACCATGTGCCAATTTATGTTATGACAGGCATGCTATGCTATGTAATACTATGTACATAATATATGATGTGTGAGTGTGAGTGAGACCTATGTGAGTGTGACCTTGCTTTCGTGTTCAGGATAGGTGCGCTAATTTAAACTGCTTTTCCGCCGATCCCTTTGTTTTGTTGATCGAATGAACAACTTGACTCGCGGGCTACAAAACAAAGGAATATATGATTATGATGATGAGATTGTAAATTCATCATATTTTGCATACAAACGTTCCTACCGAAAGATATTTCAAGTTAAAGTTGATGAGCGTTCCACACTTATATCGGTCGGTACTCAGCAAGTAACGAATTCAGTAAATTAGCCTCCCTACGCATTGCTATTTATCATGAAGGTATGCAATATGTTTTCTGCACTCTACTCTTTTGCGAATATATGCAAAACTTTTATGAACATTCCCACAAGCATTTGAAACAAGTGCATGGCAATCGGCAGTTTGGTTTGGCCCCGGACGGCGACCTATTTAGTGTATGCGATTTGTTGGTATTCAACGTTGCACATATTTATAAAAAAGCGTTTCGTTAGTGGAGGGAAACATCGATCATGAACTCCGAAAGAAGTATATATACTTGCTTTTTAATTTGTCCAACTTCCAACTTTGAATTAGGGAATAATTTGATTTCATTCTTAAATTTAAATCACATCATTTGTATACCATAACGGTATCCTAAGCAATTGTTGCAAACAAAATCAAGAGGTCATTATTTCTCTTTAAAGGGAATAATTCACCTTTAACATGGGGTTTTTAACTGAGATAGCAGATTTGTAGGGCAGATCGAAAAACGGGTTGTGGTGAAATAATTACCTCGCTACGCTATGTAATTTCGACACAACTAGTGTTGTGGTCGTAGATCGGGGCACGAAACAGCGTCTTCTAAAAGGGGCGCTTTTAGAAGACGCTGTGCGGCTGTTTCGTGCCCCGATCGAGGCACGAAACTTGCAACTTTTCGACGGATATCCATCTATCGTCCAAACAAATGCCATATTCGTTTTTTTTTCTCAGCTCGAAATACCCCGTATAGCCAAATTTCAAGACAACTTTCAAGGTGACCTATTCCCTTTAACATAGATGTTCGTAGCTATGTCCATAATTTATAAAGACAGAGCTTCACAACTTGTTTGCGAACAAGGTTCCGAATCTAGGCCGTGGGCATCCTACATAGATCTCGATCTCTTTGGAGTATAACATGGCGCATGTTTCAATGTATCGTCACGTTACTAATCACGAACGTGACGTACGAGCCGTGTTCGTGCCTCCCTGCCAGAACCGGGCTTGTATTCATCGACTATGTAGACGGATGTTTGAATACACCACGGCCGGTTCATGCTGAGGCAGTTACACTATCCACAGTCCAGACTGGTTACACTATCCACAGTCCAGACTGGTTACACTATCCACAGTCCAGACTGGTTACACTATCCACAGTCCAGACTGGTTACACTATCCACAGTCCAGACTGGTTACACTATCCACAGTCCAGACTGGTTACACTATCCACAGTCCAGACTGGTTACACTATCCACAGTCCAGACTGGTTACACTATCCACAGTCCAGACTGGTTACACTATCCACAGTCCAGACTGGTTACACTATCCACAGTCCAGACTGGTTACACTATCCACATTCCAGACTGGTTACACTATCCACAGTCCAGACTGGTTACACTATCCACAGTCCAGACTGGTTATTGATTCAGCTTTGTTTTGGAATGATTCAATCATGATTCATTTTGGAATATGAATGATTCAATCACCGTTCGATTCCACGGATACAATTTTTGCATTTTGGGAATTGTTTCCTTCAGATCCAAAGAATCAAAACAAATATTTTAATCGATTCACGTTTGATTCAACATTTAAATATATGAGGTGAATTTATGTCAATCAATAAAATGGAAACATGTATATATATATATTATATATATATATATATATATATATATATATATTATATATATATATATATATATATATATATATATATATATATATATATATATATTATATATATATATGATCATTAAAACATTTGTTACAGCAATAGTATTTCAGTATAAATGAATGTAGCCACTGGGACTGCATGTATTTGCACAATTTACCAGTGCACTTGAATCGTTAAATCTTTTGATTCAATCAGCCTTGATTTGATACGGGGTTTGACCCTATTTGTAACGGGGGGGGGGGTCGGTTTCGCCCCCCCCCCCCCTCCCTCATGTTTTTCGCAGATATCTCCAGAACGGCTAGGAGCAGGTCCATGAAATTTTGGGACTTTTCCGAAAATTGATTTTCACATCCGGTTTCAAAATTGTAAGTTCTCAACCTGAACAGAGGCGGTTCCAGGGCACGTTTTTGTGAGGATTCGGCGGCGACATTTGGCGATAATACGGAAATGCGATCTTCATGGTTTCTTCCTAACTGCCTCAAGTATAAAGTAGTTACATCGGTTTACGGTGATTGAAGCAAGTGCAAATTTAGTTGATGTTAATGAAATATCATAACAATTTTATGGCAGAGGCGGTTTCAGGGGCTTGAAAAGGGGGTTTCTAGGAGTATTCAATGCTTGGCGGGAAGCCAATAGAGTGATGTAAGGGCATTTATAGCTATCAAGATTGTAAAAGATAGATTCTTCTTCCATTATTTGCATAATTTATTACATATAGAGTTGCAGGGGCGTGTTCAGGCACATGCAAAGGGGGTGACTGGCATGGTGATGACGATATTCCAGCGATTACGGACGCAATAGACGGTTATTTTATAACGATATATGCACATATGAGGACAGGAAAGGGAATGACGTCTTTTTTTGCAGAGGCGCGCCTCAGGAATGGAAGAAAGGGGGTCATTATGGCAAGGAAACTAAGATGCAATGGCCTACAATGACATAACATACTGCAGTTTTCGGA
>JAXIVJ010004174.1:20000-57500 GCA_036785665.1 Chirona hameri | reverse complement strand
TTCTCTCTCTCTCTCTCTCTCTCTCTCTCTCTCTCTCTCTCTCTCTCTCTCTCTCGTCTCTCCTCTCTCTCTCTCTCTCTCTCTCTCGTCACACACTTTGTTACTCTCACTCTCTCTCTCCGCTTTCGCTCAACTCCTCCACCTTGTAGCTGCTCTGTACGTCGCAGCTGCCCTGCGAAGTCTTTCCAAACGTCCCTCCGACTATCCATGTGCCTATCTGCCGCAGATGTCTCGCTACTGCTTTCCGTTGGCGTTTGTCATTCTGAATGTGGTCTACTGGACGAGCTATGTCGACTGGGAGGAGCTGGGCCAGGCGTGAGGCAGCTGCTACCTCGCACCTGTCCCCCCCCCCCCCCCCCCCCTCCTGCTGGACACCGATGCGTCATCTCTCGGTTCCCGGGGGGGAGGGAGCAGGTGGCTCGCCCGTGCCATCCACTGTGACTCCGCGGACGTCGGAGACCGTGTGACTCTTGGCAATTGAAGCTCTGCCTCTGTGGCGCTGAAGGCTCCTGTGGCTCTGTGTGGCTCTGACTCTGAGTTTGTGCCGCGGCGAAGACCGTGCAACTCTTTGGCAATGGAGATCCTATGACTCTGTTGCAGTGGAAACTGTGCGACTCTGTGACGGTGGAGATCCTATGACTCTATTGCAGTGGAAACTGTGCGACTCTGTGCCGGTGGAGATCCTATGACTCTGTTGCAGTGAAACTGTGCGACTCTGTGACGGTGGAGATCCTATGACTCTGTGGCGGCGAAGACCGTGTGACTATGTGACTTTGCAGACTCTGTTCGTACTACGTTGCTCACCATGTGAAAAGGTCGCGGGATCCATGGCATGGTCGTCCTGGGTGATCGCGCTCTGAGTTGATTGTGCATTGTGACTTTGACACGGGCAGCTTCGTCGTTGTATCGGCGATGAGTCGCGATTACGATATAGGCAAGACGGATTATGTTCGTGAAGAAGCTCCGTGCGCGTGGGTTCAAATCATTGTTGTGCTCACTCGTATTGTGTCGGCGTCACGTTTTTAATAAACACAACCGTAGCAATGGTCTGGGTGTGGCAAGGCTGGCACAACGCTTGCTCTCTGGATCCGTTTATTCCTAAAGGAAAGGCTACACGCGACTATCACGCACTATTCCACCAAACTTTCTGAGCTCTCACACACGAACAGACAGAATCCTCTGAAAATCGCTAGCCACTAGTCTACATGGCGTACCTATAACGGCAAATTGCAGAACCTTTACTTCAACGACCTCCCCTCTCAGAAAATGTGCGAATTCCAAATTGCCAAGTCCACTCACTCGATGCACAAGAAAGTCCGTTATCGACCACATCACTATCGTAAAAGTTCCTATCATACGCTACGTTTGGTGCCGAAACTTTGAGCTCGACGAGTGTCCGTCCCGCCACAGAGGTCACCATAACCAGCCTATCCATAACCATAACCATACCGGTCTATCCCACCAAAAAGACCACCACCCGTCCGACCCTGAACTAGTGCTGCACTACAGCGACAGGGGCCGGCTGGGGTTGGCCCGAGACCGCTAAACCAGATGCGTCGCGTCCTGTCCCATCTTGGCAGCGTCGGAGTAGGCGTCTATAGGGCATCCATGTTGACGACCCAGTAGGTGATATTGAGCATGAGGAAGGTGGCAGGGAACAGCACCCGCGACACCCGGTCCACGTTGATGGCACGCCGCCGGTTCACCTGCATCTTCGACAGGCCCGGTGGCTTTGGCGGCCGCCCAGTCAGCATCCGAGCGTTCTCCTGAGGGCAGGACGAGGCCAGGTCATGGGGGCGGGCAGTGGGGCACAGGGCTTCCTTCGTCCTTCATTCAGGCGTGACAGAGGCGTAAGACAAAAGCATGGAATAGAAGTGAAGGAAGGAGTCAGAATAAGAGCGTTAGAATAAGACGGAAGTGATGGAGTCAAGAGCGTTAAAATGGGGTAGAAGTGAGGGATTTCAGAGCGTTAGAATGGGGTAGAACTGAGGAAGCCAAGAGCATTAGAATGGGGTAGAAGTGAGCGAGCTCGTGTCACGCTCCCCTGCGCGCTCTCTGGGACAGTGAGACACTTGGATGCGGGGACATTTCGACTGTGTTGGGCATCGCAAGGCATCGCTCGCTACTGCGCGGAGACTTCCATTGTCTACTTGTTCAAGCCACGTGTGCCATGAATCCCGTCCAGGTAAGGGAGGCCCCTCAGGTAAGGGAGGGGCATCAGGTAAGGGAGGGGGAGGGGGAATCAGGTAAGGGAGGGGGCCCCTCAGGTAAGGGAGGGCCCCTTCAGGTAAAGGAGGGGCCCCTCAGGTAAAGGAGGGGCCCCCTCAGGTAAAGGAGGGGCCCTCAGGTAAGGGGGGGGGGGCGGCTCAAGTAAGGAAGGGGGCCCCTCAGGTAAGGGAGGGGACATCAGGTAAGGGAGGGGCTGAGGTAAGGGAGGGGCCCCTCAGATAAGGGAGGGGGACCCTCAGGTAAGGAGGGGCCTCAAGTAAGGAAGGGGGCCCCCTCAGGTAAGGGAGGGGGCCCCTCAGGTAAGGGAGGGGACCCCTCAGGTAAGGGAGGGGGCCCATCAGGTAAGGGAGGGGGCCCCTCAGGTAAGGGAGGGGGCCATCAAGTAAGGAAGGGGGCCCCTCAGGTAAGGGAGGGGCCCCTGGGCACAGAGCGCCGTTCATGACGCGCACACGACAACAAAACCGGGCAGCCAAAGACGGGTTGCGGATAGGCAATAGGTTATGTTTTTCTTTAATAACTTGGCAATTTGTGTAGTCTTTGTTCATCGCTGTTTTTTTCTCTCTCAGATTTTCACTCCTACCCAAACTCCCTGTCTGAGTCGGTTTGTCCCTAGAATTGTTGCCTCGGTTCGTCTATTGAACAGTTTCCTAGTGTTTACGTGACTCCACCACTGCGAAAGCACCACTGCGGACTGACTTTTTGTAAAAGAATGGTCGTCTTCCCACCGTGTATGTTTTGTTTGCTTCTTCAGAAAGCCACTGATTGGAACGCCCTCTGGACTGGACAGCGCGTGAACTGTATTCGAGACGAATCCCCAAAGAGAAGATCAATAGCGCGCCTGTAACCTAATGTGGGGAGAAAAGCGTACAGTGCTGTAACTCAGTTACAGCTGGATGTCAGGCTTCGGGAGAAGAACGAATATCAGCGCCGGAGATGTCGGCACCAAGCGCTATAGATATGGCAACGCCAGAGATGCCAACGCTGAAGATAGCAGCGCTAGAGTGTTAGTTCAAGATCATCAGCGTTAGAAAGATGCACACATAGAGGTTACATGGTGTGTGTGCACCATCAGTCAGCGCCAGCACCGACAATGTCCAAACTCGTTATTTTATGATGGTTGAGCTCGGAATAATAAAGCTCAGAACGTCATCACTTTGGAAGTTATTGCTCAAAATGTCATCTACCGGAATGACAGCACTCAAATCTCCAACAATATAAAATGTAGTCTGGTGAACATTGGAATGCATGATTGAACCCTCCAAAATCGGAAGCAAGATTTTAGGTATCCAACTTTGTGAACTCCTCTTGACCTCCGTGGAAACCCGATATAAAACCCATATAAAGCCCACGAGAAACCCATGGCAACACCTTGTGTTACTCTCCTGTGAGTTTCGTGCGAATCGTATGTTTAACCGGTGTTCATTTCATGTGCATACCACATGGACCAAAATATATTCCCTTTTGAACACCAAAAATATACTCAATGATTTGGTGTGAATGTGATTTCAAAGTTTTGCACTGGCCCCGTTCGTCCCACCCGAGCGCAGTACACAGTTACCCGTGCGGCTAGGTGGTAGACTTTGTCCGGCTTGGGTGGCTCTCCAGGCCCGCCAGCCCCTCCGCCGGCCCCAGGAGGTTTGACCGGCTCCGGACTGTCTCCCAGCACCACGTTCACCAGCGCGTACTCCATCAGGGCGAGGAACACGAACCTGCAGAAACACAAACCTGACATCAGGGCGAGCAACACGAACCTGCAGAAACACAAGCCTGGCACCAGGGCGAGGAACACAAACCTGCAGAAACACAAGCCTGACATCAGGGCGAGGAACATGAACATGCAGAAACACAAACCTGACATCAGGGCGAGGAACACGAACCTGCCGGGCCACACAGACGGGACATGCTTATCCGGGCACCGTGGGCGGAGACAACACCCGAGGAACACATCCCGAAACACCCGAGACTCACAGCCCGAAACACCCGAGACTCACAGCCCGAAACACCCGAGACTCACAGCCCGAAACACCCGAGACTCACAGCCAGAAACACCCGAGACTCACAGCCAGAGTCAGCCGAGACTCACAGCCCGAAACACCCGAGACTCACAGCCAGAAACACCCGAGACTCACAGCCAGAGTCAGCCGAGACTCACAGCCCGAAACACCCGAGACACACAGCCCGAAACACCCGAGACTCACAGCCAGAGTCAGCCGAGACTCACAGCCAGAAACACCCGAGACTCACAGCCCGAAACACCCGAGACTCACTGCCGGAAACACCCGAGACTCACAGCCCGAAACACCCGAGACTCACTGCCCGAAACACCCGAGACTCACAGCCCGAAACACCCGAGACTCACAGCCAGAGTCAGCCGAGACTCACAGCCCGAAACACCCGAGACTCACAGCCCGAAACACCCGAGACACACAGCCCGAAACACCCGAGACTCACAGCGAGAGTCAGCCGAGACTCACAGCCCGAAACATCCGAGACTCACAGCCAGAAACACCCGAGACACACAGCCCGAAACACCCGAGACTCACAGCCCGAAACACCCGAGACTCACAGCCAGAGTCAGCCGAGACTCACAGCCCGAAACACCCGAGACTCACAGCCCGAAACACCCGAGACTCACAGCCAGAGTCAGCCGAGACTCACAGCCCGAAACACCCGAGACACACAGCCCGGAACACCCGAGACTCACAGCCCGAACCACCCGAGACTCACAGCCCGAAACACCCGAGACTCACAGCCAGAGTCAGCCGAGACTCACAGCCCGAAACACCCGAGACTCACAGCCCGAAACACCCGAGACTCACTGCCCGAAACACCCGAGACTCACAGCCCGAAACACCCGAGGCTCACAGCCGGAGTCAGCCGAGACTAACAGCCCGAAACACCCGAGACTCACAGCCGGAGTCAGCCGAGACTCACAGCCCGAAACACCCGAGACTCACAGCCAGAAACACCCGAGACTCACAGCCAGAGTCAGCCGAGACCCACAGCCAGAAACACCCGAGACTCACAGCCCGAAACACCCGAGACTCACAGCCAGAGTCAGCCGAGACTCACAGCCCGAAACACCCGAGACTCACAGCCCGAAACACCCAAGACTCACAGCCGGAGTCAGCCGAGACTCACAGCCCGAAACACCCAAGACTCACAGCCGGAGTCAGCCGAGACTCACAGCCCGAAACACCTGAGACTCACAGCCCGAAACACCCGAGACTCACAGCCAGAAACACCCGAGACTCACAGCCAGAGTCAGCCGAGACTCACAGCCAGAAACACCCGAGACTCACAGCCCGAAACACCCGAGACTCACAGCCAGAGTCAGCCGAGACTCACAGCCCGAACCACCCGAGACTCACAGCCCGAAACACCCGAGACTCACAGCCAGAGTCAGCCGAGACTCACAGCCCGAAACACCCGAGACTCACAGCCCGAAACACCCGAGACTCACTGCCCGAAACACCCGAGACTCACAGCTCGAAACACCCGAGACTCACAGCCGGAGTCAGCCGAGACTCACAGCCCGAAACACCCGAGACTCACAGCCGGAGTCAGCCGAGACTCCCAGCTTGAAACACCCGAGACTCACAGCCCGAAACACCCGAGACTCACAGCCCGAACACCCGAGACTCACTGCCCGAAACACCCGAGACTCACAGCCCGAAACACCCGAGACTCACAGCCGGAGTCAGCCGAGACTCACAGCCCGGAACACCCGAGACTCACAGCCCGAAACACCCGAGACTCTCAGCCAGAGTCAGCCGAGACTCACAGCCAGAGTCAGCCGAGACTCACAGCGCGAAACACCCGAGACTCACAGCCCGAAACACCCGAGACTCACAGCCCGAAACACCCGAGACACACAGCCCGAAACACCCGAGACTCACAGCGAGAGTCAGCCGAGATTCACAGCCCGAAACACCCGAGACTTACAGCCAGAAACACCCGAGACTTACACCCAGAGTCAGCCGAGACTCACAGCCCGAAACACCCGAGACTCACAGCCAGAAACACCCGAGACTCACAGCCCGAAACACCCGAGACTCAAAGCCCGAAACACCCGAGACTCACAGCCCGAAACACCCGAGACTCACAGCCAGAGTCAGCCGAGACTCACAGCCCGAAACACCCGAGACTCACAGCCCGAAACACCCGAGACTCACAGCCAGAGTCAGCTGAGACTCACAGCCAGAGTCAGCCGAGACTCACAGCCCGAAACACCCGAGACTCACAGCCCGAAACATCCGAGACTCACAGCCAGAGTCAGCCGAGACTCACAGCCCGAAACACCCGAGACACACAGCCCGAAACACCCGAGACTCACAGCCCGAAACACCCGAGACTCACAGCCAGAGTCAGCCGAGACTCACAGCCCGAAACAACCGAGACTCACAGCCAGAAACACCCAAGACTCACAGCCCGAAACACCCGAGACTCACAGCCCGAAACACCCGAGACTCACATCCAGAAACACCCGAGACTCACAGCCAGAGTCAGTCGAGACTCACAGCCCGAAACACTCGATACTCACAGCCAGAAACACCCGAGACTCACAGCCGAAACACCCGAGACTCACAGCCGAAACACCCGAGACTCACAGCCAGAAACACCCGAGACTCACAGCCAGAGTCAGGCGAGACTCACAGCCCGAAACACCCGAGACTCAAGCCCGAAATACCTGAGACTCACAGCCCGAAACACCCGAGACTCACATCCAGAGTCAGCCGAGACTCACAGCCAGAGTCAGCCGAGACTCACAGCCCGAAACACCCGAGACTCACAGCCCGAAACACCCGAAACTCACAGCCCGTAACACCCGAGACTCACAGCCAGAGTCAGCCGAGACTCACAGCCCGAAACACCCGAGACTCACAGCCAGAGTCAGCCGAGACTCACAGCCCGAAACACCCGAGACTCACAGCCCGAAACACCCGAGACTCACAGCCCGAAACACCCGAGACACACAGCCCGAAACACCCGAGTCTCACAGCCAGAGTTAGCCGAGACTCAAAGCCCGAAACACCCGAGACTCACAGCCAGAGTCAGCCGAGACTCACAGCCCGAAACACCCGAGACTCACAGCCAGAAACACCCGAGACTCACAGCCAGAGTCAGCCGAGACTCACAGCCCGAAACACCCGAGACTCACAGCCCCAAACACCCGAGACTCACAGCCCGAAACACCCGAGACACACAGCCCGAAACACCCGAGACTCACAGTCCGAAACACCCGAGACTCACAGCCCGAAACATCCGAGACTCACAGCCCGAAACACCCGAGACTCACAGCCCGAAACATCCGAGACTCACAGCCAGAGTCAGCCGAGACTCACAGCCCGAAACACCCGAGACACACAGCCCGAAACACCCGAGACTCACAGCCCGAAACACCCGAGACTCACAGCCAGAGTCAGCCGAGACTCACAGCCCGAAACACCCGAGACTCACAGCCCGAAACACCCGAGACTCACTGCCCGAAACACCCGAGACTCACAGCCCGAAACACCCGAGACTCACAGCCCGAAACACCCGAGACTCACAGCCCGAAACATCCGAGACTCACAGCCAGAGTCAGCCGAGACTCACAGCCCGAAACATCCGAGACTCACAGCCAGAGTCAGCCGAGACTCACAGCCCGAAACACCCGAGACTCACTGCCCGAAACACCCGAGACTCACAGCCCGAAACACCCGAGACTCACAGCCCGAAACACCCGAGACTCACAGCCAGGTCAGCCGAGACTCACAGCACAAAACACCCGAGACTCACAACCCGAAACACCCGAGACACACAGGCCGAAACACCCGAGACTCACAGCGAGAGTCAGCCGAGACTCACAGCCCGAAACACCCGAGACTCACAGCCTGAAACACCCGAGACTCACAGCCAGAGTCAGCCGAGACTCACAGCCCGAAACACCCGAGACACACAGCCCGAAACACCCGAGACTCACAGCCTGAAACACCCGAGACTCACAGCCAGAGTCAGCCGAGACTCACAGCCCGAAACACCCGAGACACACAGCCCGGAACACCCGAGACTCACAGCCCGAACCACCCGAGACTCACAGCCCGAAACACCCGAGACTCACAGCCAGAGTCAGCCGAGACTCACAGCCCGAAACAAACGAGACCCACAGCCCGAAACACCCGAGACTCACTGCCCGAAACACCCGAGACTCACAGCCCGAAACACCCGAGACTCACAGCGAGAGTCAGCCGAGACTCACAGCCCGAAACACCCGAGACTTACAGCCAGAAACACCCGAGACTCACAGCCCGAAACACCCGAGACTCACAGCCCGAAACACCCGAGACTCACTGCCCGAAACACCCGAGACTCACAGCCCGAAACACCCGAGACTCACAGCCGGATTTAGCCGAGACTCACAGCCCGAAACACCCGAGACTCTCAGCCAGAGTCAGCCGAGACTCACAGCCAGAGTCAGCCGAGACTCACAGCCCGAAACACCCGAGACTCACAGCCCGAAACACCCGAGACTCACAGCCCGAAACACCCGAGACACACAGCCCGAAAAACCCTAGACTCACAGCGAGAGTCAGCCGAGACTCACAGCCCGAAACACCCGAGACTTACAGCCAGAAACACCCGAGACTCACAGCCAGAGTCAGCCGAGACTCACAGCCCGAAACTCCCGAGACTCACAGCCCAAAACACCCGAGACTCACAGCCCGAAACACCCAAGACTCACAGCCAGAGTCAGCCGAGACTCACAGCCCGAAACACCCGAGACTCACAGCCAGAAACACCCGAGACTCACAGCCAGAGTCAGCCGAGACTCAAAGCCCGAAAGACCCGAGACTCACAGCCAGAAACACCCGAGACTCACAGCCAGAGTCAGCCGAGACTCACAGCCCGAAACACCCGAGACACACAGCCCGAAACACCCGAGACTCACAGCCCGAAACACCCGAGACTCACAGCCAGAGTCAGCCGAGACTCACAGCCCGAAACACCCGAGACTCACAGCCCGAAACACCCGAGACTCACTGCCCGAAACACCCGAGACTCACAGCCCGAAACACCCGAGGCTCACAGCCGGAGTCAGCCGAGACTAACAGCCCGAAACACCCGAGACTCACAGCCCGAAATACCCAAGACTCACAGCCAGAGTCAGCCGAGAATCACAGCCCGCAACACCCGAGACTCACAGCCAGAAACACCCGAGACTCACAGCCAGAGTCAGCCGAGACTCACAGCCCGAAACACCCGAGACTCACAGCCAGAAACACCCGAGACTCACAGCCAGAGTCAGCCGAGACTCACAGCCCGAAACACCCGAGACACACAGCCCGAAACACCCGAGACTCACAGCCAGAGTCAGCCGAGACTCACAGCCAGAAACACCCGAGACTCACAGCCCGAAACACCCGAGACTCACTGCCGGAAACACCCGAGACTCACAGCCCGAAACACCCGAGACTCACTGCCCGAAACACCCGAGACTCACAGCCCGAAACACCCGAGACTCACAGCCAGAGTCAGCCGAGACTCACAGCCCAAAACACCCGAGACTCACAGCCCGAAACACCCGAGACACACAGCCCGAAACACCCGAGACTCACAGCGAGAGTCAGCCGAGACTCACAGCCCGAAACATCCGAGACTCACAGCCAGAAACACCCGAGACACACAGCCCGAAACACCCGAGACTCACAGCCCGAAACACCCGAGACTCACAGCCAGAGTCAGCCGAGACTCACAGCCCGAAACACCCGAGACTCACAGTCCGAAACACCCGAGACTCACAGCCAGAGTCAGCCGAGACTCACAGCCCGAAACACCCGAGACACACGGCCCGGAACACCCGAGACTCACAGCCCGAACCACCCGAGACTCACAGCCCGAAACACCCGAGACTCACAGCCAGAGTCAGCCGAGACTCACAGCCCGAAACACCCGAGACTCACAGCCCGAAACACCCGAGACTCACTGCCCGAAACACCCGAGACTCACAGCCCGAAACACCCGAGGCTCACAGCCGGAGTCAGCCGAGACTAACAGCCCGAAACACCCGAGACTCACAGCCGGAGTCAGCCGAGACTCACAGCCCGAAACACCCGAGACTCACAGCCAGAAACACCCGAGACTCACAGCCAGAGTCAGCCGAGACCCACAGCCAGAAACACCCGAGACTCACAGCCCGAAACACCCGAGACTCACAGCCAGAGTCAGCCGAGACTCACAGCCCGAAACACCCGAGACTCACAGCCCGAAACACCCAAGACTCACAGCCGGAGTCAGCCGAGACTCACAGCCCGAAACACCCAAGACTCACAGCCGGAGTCAGCCGAGACTCACAGCCCGAAACACCTGAGACTCACAGCCCGAAACACCCGAGACTCACAGCCAGAAACACCCGAGACTCACAGCCAGAGTCAGCCGAGACTCACAGCCAGAAACACCCGAGACTCACAGCCCGAAACACCCGAGACTCACAGCCAGAGTCAGCCGAGACTCACAGCCCGAACCACCCGAGACTCACAGCCCGAAACACCCGAGACTCACAGCCAGAGTCAGCCGAGACTCACAGCCCGAAACACCCGAGACTCACAGCCCGAAACACCCGAGACTCACTGCCCGAAACACCCCAGACACACAGCTCGAAACACCCGAGACTCACAGCCGGAGTCAGCCGAGACTCACAGCCCGAAACACCCGAGACTCACAGCCGGAGTCAGCCGAGACTCCCAGCTTGAAACACCCGAGACTCACAGCCCGACACACCCGAGACTCACAGCCCGAACACCCGAGACTCACTGCCCGAAACACCCGAGACTCACAGCCCGAAACACCCGAGACTCACAGCCGGAGTCAGCCGAGACTCACAGCCCGGAACACCCGAGACTCACAGCCCGAAACACCCGAGACTCTCAGCCAGAGTCAGCCGAGACTCACAGCCAGAGTCAGCCGAGACTCACAGCGCGAAACACCCGAGACTCACAGCCCGAAACACCCGAGACTCACAGTCCGAAACACCCGAGACACACAGCCCGAAACACCCGAGACTCACAGCGAGAGTCAGCCGAGACTCACAGCCCGAAACACCCGAGACTTACAGCCAGAAACACCCGAGACTTACACCCAGAGTCAGCCGAGACTCACAGCCCGAAACACCCGAGACTCACAGCCAGAAACACCCGAGACTCACAGCCCGAAACACCCGAGACTCAAAGCCCGAAACACCCGAGACTCACAGCCCGAAACACCCGAGACTCACAGCCAGAGTCAGCCGAGACTCACAGCCCGAAACACCCGAGACTCACAGCCCGAAACACCCGAGACTCACAGCCAGAGTCAGCCGAGACTCACAGCCAGAGTCAGCCGAGACTCACAGCCCGAAACACCCGAGACTCACAGCCCGAAACATCCGAGACTCACAGCCAGAGTCAGCCGAGACTCACAGCCCGAAACACCCGAGACACACAGCCCGAAACACCCGAGACTCACAGCCCGAAACACCCGAGACTCACAGCCAGAGTCAGCCGAGACTCACAGCCCGAAACAACCGAGACTCACAGCCAGAAACACCCAAGACTCACAGCCCGAAACACCCGAGACTCACAGCCCGAAACACCCGAGACTCACATCCAGAAACACCCGAGACTCACAGCCAGAGTCAGTCGAGACTCACAGCCCGAAACACTCGATACTCACAGCCAGAAACACCCGAGACTCACAGCCGAAACACCCGAGACTCACAGCCGAAACACCCGAGACTCACAGCCAGAAACACCCGAGACTCACAGCCAGAGTCAGGCGAGACTCACAGCCCGAAACACCCGAGACTCACAGCCCGAAATACCTGAGACTCACAGCCCGAAACACCCGAGACTCACATCCAGAGTCAGCCGAGACTCACAGCCAGAGTCAGCCGAGACTCACAGCCCGAAACACCCGAGACTCACAGCCCGAAACACCCGAAACTCACAGCCCGTAACACCCGAGACTCACAGCCAGAGTCAGCCGAGACTCACAGCCCGAAACACCCGAGACTCACAGCCAGAGTCAGCCGAGACTCACAGCCCGAAACACCCGAGACTCACAGCCCGAAACACCCGAGACTCACAGCCCGAAACACCCGAGACACACAGCCCGAAACACCCGAGTCTCACAGCCAGAGTTAGCCGAGACTCACAGCCCGAAACACCCGAGACTCACAGCCAGAGTCAGCCGAGACTCACAGCCCGAAACACCCGAGACTCACAGCCAGAAACACCCGAGACTCACAGCCAGAGTCAGCCGAGACTCAC
Source organism: Chirona hameri (assembly GCA_036785665.1). Classification (NCBI taxonomy): domain Eukaryota; kingdom Metazoa; phylum Arthropoda; class Thecostraca; order Balanomorpha; family Balanidae; genus Chirona; species Chirona hameri. The sequence goes on along the minus strand of JAXIVJ010004174.1, from coordinate 44,985 downwards.
AGCCCGAAACACCCGAGACTCACAGCCCCAAACACCCGAGACTCACAGCCCGAAACACCCGAGACACACAGCCCGAAACACCCGAGACTCACAGTCCGAAACACCCGAGACTCACAGCCCGAAACACCCGAGACTCACAGCCCGAAACACCCGAGACTCACAGCCCGAAACATCCGAGACTCACAGCCAGAGTCAGCCGAGACTCACAGCCCGAAACACCCGAGACACACAGCCCGAAACACCCGAGACTCACAGCCCGAAACACCCGAGACTCACAGCCAGAGTCAGCCGAGACTCACAGCCCGAAACACCCGAGACTCACAGCCCGAAACACCCGAAACTCACTGCCCGAAACACCCGAGACTCACAGCCCGAAACACCCGAGACTCACAGCCCGAAACACCCGAGACTCACAGCCCGAAACATCCGAGACTCACAGCCAGAGTCAGCCGAGACTCACAGCCCGAAACATCCGAGACTCACAGCCAGAGTCAGCCGAGACTCACAGCCCGAAACACCCGAGACTCACTGCCCGAAACACCCGAGACTCACAGCCCGAAACACCCAAGACTCACAGCCCGAAACACCCGAGACTCACAGCCAGGTCAGCCGAGACGCACAGCACAAAACACCCGAGACTCACAACCCGAAACACCCGAGACACACAGGCCGAAACACCCGAGACTCACAGCGAGAGTCAGCCGAGACTCACAGCCCGAAACACCCGAGACTCACAGCCTGAAACACCCGAGACTCACAGCCAGAGTCAGCCGAGACTCACAGCCCGAAACACCCGAGACACACAGCCCGAAACACCCGAGACTCACAGCCTGAAACACCCGAGACTCACAGCCAGAGTCAGCCGAGACTCACAGCCCGAAACACCCGAGACACACAGCCCGGAACACCCGAGACTCACAGCCCGAACCACCCGAGACTCACAGCCCGAAACACCCGAGACTCACAGCCAGAGTCAGCCGAGACTCACAGCCCGAAACAAACGAGACCCACAGCCCGAAACACCCGAGACTCACTGCCCGAAATACCCGAGACTCACAGCCCGAAACACCCGAGACTCACAGCCGGAGTCAGCCAAGACTCACAGCCCGAAACACCCGAGACTCACAGCCGGAGTCAGCCGAGACTAACAGCCCGAAACACCCGAGACTCACAGCCCGAAACACCCGAGACTCACAGCCCGAAACACCCGAGACTCACTGCCCGAAACACCCGAGACTCACAGCCCGAAACACCCGAGACTCACAGCCGGATTTAGCCGAGACTCACAGCCCGAAACACCCGAGACTCTCAGCCAGAGTCAGCCGAGACTCACAGCCAGAGTCAGCCGAGACTCACAGCCCGAAACACCCGAGACTCACAGCCCGAAACACCCGAGACTCACAGCCCGAAACACCCGAGACTCACATCCAGAGTCAGCCGAGACTCACAGCCCGAAACACCCGAGACTCACAGCCCGAAACACCCGAGACTCACAGCCCGAAACACCCGAGACTCACAGCCAGAGTCAACCGAGACTCACAGCCCGAACCACCTGAGACTCACAGCCCGAAACACCCGAGACTCACAGCCCGGAACACCCGATACTCACAGCCCCAAACACCCGAGACTCACAGCCCGAAACATCCGAGACTCACAGCCAGAGTCAGCCGAGACTCATAGCCCGAAACACCCGAGACACACAGCCCGAAACACCCGAGACTCACAGAACGAAACACCCGAGACTCACAGCCAGAGTCAGCCGAGACTCACAGCCCGAAACACCTGAGACTCACAGCCCGAAACACCCGAAACTCACAGCCCGTAACACCCGAGACTCACAGCCAGAGTCAGCCGAGACTCACAGCCCGAAACACCCGAGACTCACAGCCAGAGTCAGCCGAGACTCACAGCCCGAAACACCCGAGACTCACAGCCCGAAACACCCGAGACTCACTGCCCGAAACACCCGAGACTCACAGCTCGAAACACCCGAGACTCACCGCCGGAGTCAGCCGAGACTCACAGCCCGAAACACCCGAGACTCACAGCCGGAGTCAGCCGAGACTCACAGCTTGAAACACCCGAGACTCACAGCCCGAAACACCCGAGACTCACAGCCCGAACACCCGAGACTCACTGCCCGAAACACCCGAGACTCACAGCCCGAAACACCCGAGACTCACAGCCGGAGTCAGCCGAGACTCACAGCCCGAAACACCCGAGACTCACAGCCCGAAACACCCGAGACTCTCAGCCAGAGTCAGCCGAGACTCACAGCCAGATTCAGCCGAGACTCACAGCGCGAAACACCCGAGACTCACAGCCCGAAACACCCGAGACTCACAGCCCGAAACACCCGAGACACACAGCCCGAAACACCCGAGACTCACAGCGAGAGTCAGCCGAGACTCACAGCCCGAAACACCCGAGACTTACAGCCAGAAACACCCGAGACTCACAGCCAGAGTCAGCCGAGACTCACAGCCCGAAACACCCGAGACTCACAGCCCGAAACACCCGAGACTCACAGCCCGAATCACCCGAGACTCACAGCCAGAGTCAGCCGAGACTCACAGCTAGAAACACCCGAGACTAACAGCCCGAAACACCCGAGACTCACAGCCCGAAACACCCGAGTCTCACAGCCAGAGTCAGCCGAGACTCACAGCCAGCAACACCCGAGACTCACAGCCAGAAACACCCGAGACTCACAGCCAGAGTCAGCCGAGACTCACAGCCCGAAACACTCGAGACTCACAGCCCGAAACACCCGAGACTCACAGCCAGAGTCAGCCGAGACTCACAGCCAGAAACACCCGAGACTCACAGCCAGAAACACCCGAGACTCACAGCCAGAGTCAGCCGAGACTCACAGTCCGAAACACCCGAGACTCACAGCCCGGAACACCCGAGACTCACAGCCCGAAACACCCGAGACTCACAGCCCGAAACACCCGAGACTCACAGCCAGAGTCAGCCGAGACTCACAGACAGAGTCAGCCGAGACTCACAGCCCGAAACACCCGAGACTCACAGCCAGAAACACCCGAGACTCACAGCCCGAAACACCCGAGACTCACAGCCCGAAACACCCGAGACTCACAGCCCGAAACACCCGAGACTCAAAGCCAGAGTCAGCCGAGACTCACAGCCCGAAACACCCGAGACTCACAGCCCGAAACACCCGAAACTCACAGCCAGAGTCAGCCGAGACTCACAGCCAGAGTCAGCCGAGACTCACAGCCCGAAACACTCGAGACTCACAGCCAGAAACACCCGAGACTCACAGTCCGAAACACCCGAGACTCACAGCCCGAAACACCCGAGACTCACAGCCCGAAACACCCGAGACTCACATCCAGAGTCAGCCGAGACTCACAGCCCGAAACACCCGAGACTCACAGCCCGAAACACCCGAGACTCACAGCCCGAAACACCCGAGACTCACAGCCAGAGTCAACCGAGACTCACAGCCCGAACCACCTGAGACTCACAGCCCGAAACACCCGAGACTCACAGCCCGGAACACCCGATACTCACAGCCCCAAACACCCGAGACTCACAGCCCGAAACATCCGAGACTCACAGCCAGAGTCAGCCGAGACTCACAGCCCGAAACACCCGAGACACACAGCCCGAAACACCCGAGACTCACAGAACGAAACACCCGAGACTCACAGCCAGAGTCAGCCGAGACTCACAGCCCGAAACACCTGAGACTCACAGCCCGAAACACCCGAAACTCACAGCCCGTAACACCCGAGACTCACAGCCAGAGTCAGCCGAGACTCACAGCCCGAAACACCCGAGACTCACAGCCAGAGTCAGCCGAGACTCACAGCCCGAAACACCCGAGACTCACAGCCCGAAACACCCGAGACTCACAGCCCGAAACACCCGAGACACACAGCCCGAAACACCTGAGTCTCACAGCCAGAGTTAGCCGAGACTCACAGCCCGAAACACCCGAGACTCACAGCCAGAGTCAGCCGAGACTCACAGCCCGAAACACCCGAGACTCACAGCCAGAAACACCCGAGACTCACAGCCAGAGTCAGCCGAGACTCACAACCCGAAACACCCGAGACTCACAGCCCCAAACACCCGAGACTCACAGCCCGAAACACCCGAGACACACAGCCCGAAACACCCGAGACCCACAGTCCGAAACACCCGAGACTCACAGCCCGAAACACCCGAGACTTACAGCCAGAAACACCCGAGACTCACAGCCCGAAACACCCGAGACTCACAGCCCAAAACACCCGAGACTCACAGCCCGAAACACCCGAGACTCACAGCCCGAAACACCCGAGACTCACACCCAGAAACACCCGAGACTCACAGCCAGAAACACCCGAGACTCACAGCCAGAAACACCCGAGATTCACAGCCCGAAACACCCGATACTCACAGCCAGAAGCACCCGAGACTCACAGCCAGAAACACCCGAGACTCACAGCCAGAAACACCCGAGACTCACAGCCCGAAACACCCGAAACTCACGGCCAGAAACACCCGAGACTCACAGCCCGAAACACCAGAGATTTACAGCCAGAGTCAGCCGGTACCACGCAGTGACGCCGTCCCTCAGTCCCTCAGCCCATCCACACAGCCGCCATCCCTCAGCCCTCAACCCACTTAAACAGTTGAAGTATCTCAGCCCTCAGCACACTCACACAGCCCATCCATCAGCCCACTCACACGTCTCTCAGCCCACTCAGTCCCTCATCCCACTCACACATCCCTCAGCCCACTCAGTCCCTCAGCCCACTCAGTCCATCAGCCCACTCAGACCCTCAGCCCACTCAGTCTGTCAGCCCACTCAGTCCCTCAGCCCACTCAGTCCCTCAGCCCACTCAGTCCCTCAGCCGACTCAGTCCCTCAGCCCACTTACACGTCCCTCAGCCCCCTCACACATCCCTCAGCCCATTCAAACATCCCTCAGCCCACTCACACATCCATCAGCCCACGCACGCATCCCCCAGCCCACTCAGTCCCTCACCCCACTCAGTCCCTCAGCCCACTCACACATCACTCAGCCCACTCACACATCCCTCACACACAAATCATCCCACTCACACATCCCTCAGCCCACTCAGTCCCTCACCCCACTCAGTCCCTCACCCCACTCAGTCCCTCAGCCCATTCACACATCCCTCAGCCCACTCAGTCCCTCACCCCACTCAGTCCCTCAGCCCACTCACACATCCCTCACCCCACTCAGTCCCTCAGCCCACTCACACATCCCTCAGCCCAATCAGTCCCTCACCCCACTCACACATCCCTCAGCCTACTCAGTCCCTCATTCCACTCAGTCCCTCAGCCCATTCACACATCCATCACCCCACTCAGTCCCTCAGCCCACTCAGTCCCTCAGTCCACTTAGTCCCTCACCCCACTCAGTCCCTCAGTCCACCCACACATCCCTCAGCCCACCTACACGTCCCTCAGCCCACCCACACGTCCCTAAGCCTACCCTCACGTCCCTCAGCCCACTCACACGTCCCTCAGCCCACTCACACATCCCTCAGCCCACTCACACGTCCCTCAACCCACCCACACGTCCCTCAGCCCACTTACACGTCCCTCACCCTACTCAGTCCCTCACCCCACCCACCCGTCCCTCAGTCCACCCACACGTCCCTTAGCCCACCCACCCGTCCCTCAGCCCACTCCCACATCCCTCAGCCCACTCACACATCCATCAGCCCACCGACACATCCCTCAGCCCACCCACCCGTCCCTCAGCCCACCCACCCGTCCCTCAGCCCACCCACACGTCCCTCAGCCCACCGACACGTCCCTCAGCCCACCGACACGTCCCTCAGCCCACTCACACATCCCTCAGCCCACTCACACAGTGCAGGCGTTCATGAAGCTGTCGATGGACTTGACGTAGGAGACTGGCGGAAGTGCCGACTGTGACTTGGCGTGCTGTGTGGACAGCGTCAGCAGAGAGGTGACACCCAGCGTAACGCGCGCCGGAGCCGCCTCCGGCTTGATCCAGAACGAGATCCACTGGCAGAGCAGGAGATACTCGGTGAGCAGGCTGGTACCCAGCTGAACACTTGGTATCAGGCGCACCGGCAGTGTCGAGGATACCATAGCCGAGTCAGCAGGCAAATTCGGTTTGAATTCGAGGTGAACCTCCAAGTGGAGGAAAGGTAGACTTCAGTTTGGTTTAAGCCGACAAATAAAGTACACTCAAATATCAAGCCAATAACATAGGAAATTAATTTACTTTAACTCATTTTGGCTGAGGGGCGAAGTTACTATATATTTTTCACTTATTGGTATCTAAAGTTCCAAATATTTAAACGTTCTGCCGCAGGCGTCTCTATGTGTAAATATTTCGTCCTCCATCATATTGTGCATATCTCCTCAGTCCCGGACGAACTGCATTAAGGCCGACACAATACAACGCAACAGACCCAGCTCAGTATCTGTCTAGTACTCGTACATATAGGTGTCGGTGCCGGTCCGGCTCTATGGCCCGGGTGATGCCCCGGGTAACTGCGTGCGCCTGTGGCCGACCCCCGGTCAGCCAGGCGGGTGATCACAGATCAGACCTGCAGCACCAGCAGACCTTACCTGATGACGTGGCCAGTCCGACGCGCTAATCCGTGGCGCTGGCGGCGCGGTGCGCCGTCAGCGCCGCATTAACGGCCCGCGCCGCGCCGAGATCGCCACAATAGCGCCGACAATGCCGCCGACCTAATGCGCATATCCACCGACACCAGCACAAAGGGACGACAGGACGGGGCTGCAGGCTAGGGCTAACGACACCAGCACAAAGGGACGACAGGACGGGGCTGCAGGCTAGGGCTAACGACACCAGCACACAGGGACGACAGGACGGGGCTACAGGCTAGGGCTAACGACAACAGCACAAAGGGACGACAGGACGGGGCTGCAGGCTAGGGCTAACGACACCAGCACACAGGGACGACAGGACGGGGCTGCAGGCTAGGGCTAACGACACCAGCACAAAGGGACGACAGGATGGGGCTGCAGGCTAGGGCTAACGACACCAGCACACAGGGACGACAGGACGGGGCTGCAGGCTAGGGCTAACGACACCAGCACACAGGGACGACAGGACGGGGCTGCAGGCTAGGGCTAACGACACCAGCACACAGGGACGACAGGACGGGGCTGCAGGCCAGGGCTAACGACACCAGCACAAAGGGACGACAGGACGGGGCTGCAGGCTAGGGCTAACGACACCAGCACACAGAGACGACAGGACAGGGCTGCAGGCTAGGGCTAACGACACCAGCACAAAGGGACGACAGGACGGGGCTGCAGGCTAGGGCTAACGACACCAGCACAAAGGGACGACAGGACGGGGCTGCAGGCTAAGGCTAACGACACCAACACAAAGGGACGACAGGACGGGGCTGCAGGCTAGGGCTAACGACACCAGCACACAGGGACGACAGGACGGGGCTGCAGGCTAGGGCTAACGACATCAGCACAAAGGGACGACAGGACGGGGCTGCAGGCTAGGGCTAACGACACCAGCACACAGGGACGACAGGACGGGGCTGCAGGCTAGGGCTAACGACACCAGCACAAAGGGACGACAGGACGGGGCTGCAGGCTAGGGCTAACGACACCAGCACAAAGGGACGACAGGACAGGGCTGCAGGCTAGGGCTAACGACACCAGCACACAGGGACGACAGGACGGGGCTGCAGGCTAGGGCTAACGACACCAGCACACAGGGACGACAGGACGGGGCTGCAGGCTAGGGCTAACGACACCAGCACAAAGGGACGACAGGACGGGGCTGCAGGCTAGGGCTAACGACACCAGCACACAGAGACGACAGGACAGGGCTGCAGGCTAGGGCTAACGACACCAGCACAAAGGGACGACAGGACGGGGCTGCAGGCTAGGGCTAACGACACCAGCACAAAGGGACGACAGGACGGGGCTGCAGGCTAAGGCTAACGACACCAACACAAAGGGACGACAGGACGGGGCTGCAGGCTAGGGCTAACGACACCAGCACACAGGGACGACAGGACGGGGCTGCAGGCTAGGGCTAACGACATCAGCACAAAGGGACGACAGGACGGGGCTGCAGGCTAGGGCTAACGACACCAGCACACAGGGACGACAGGACGGGGCTGCAGGCTAGGGCTAACGACACCAGCACAAAGGGACGACAGGACGGGGCTGCAGGCTAGGGCTAACGACACCAGCACAAAGGGACGACAGGACAGGGCTGCAGGCTAGGGCTAACGACACCAGCACACAGGGACGACAGGACGGGGCTGCAGGCTAGGGCTAACGACACCAGCACACAGGGACGACAGGACGGGGCTGCAGGCTAGGGCTAACGACACCAGCACAAAGGGACGACAGGACGGGGCTGCAGGCTAGGGCTAACAACACCAGCACAAAGGGACGACAGGACGGGCTGCAGGCTAGGGCTAACGACACCAGCACAAAGGGACGACAGGACGGGGCTGCAGGCTAGGGCTAAGGGAGGGGCCGGGACTACAGCCCGGGCCGGGGCCGGAGCCTGATCTTGACGGTTTTGTGATAAATCTGAATAGATGGGATCCTGTGGAAAGCCTGGCTCCGTGGAGAGAAGGGAAGGTAGCATCATATGAATCATTTATAGTGGTTGTCCAAAAGAGATAAGACAGCGCGTGGATGGATGGGATCGGCAGTGTGTATCGCCTTAGCGCTTCGGTAGCCGGTATTCTCTCCAGAGAGGTGGGTACCGGGGGGCACTACGTACAGTCTCTGACACAGAGTACCGGAGCGGCACGCGTTCATTACAGTCTCAACTGAGTGCCAGAGCAGTTCAAGTTCAGTATGAAACAGCTCAAGTCGGTTCCAGTCCAAACCTGAGAGATCCACACATGTTGGTTGCGTGATATATCGCGATATATCGCTTCATTTAGGACAGTGGTTCTCAACGGCAAGGGTATGGTTAGTGGTTACCCTCCTTTGATGACGCGTTACCCCCTCCATTCCGTCAATAATTGCGCAGACCTCAGTTCTCGGCTTCAAGCTATGCGGTACAGAATAACTTCAGGCGTTTACTACTAGTGTCATCTAGATACATACATATAAGCGAACATGTGTGCCGTTGCTCTAATCTTAAACCGTGGTTCTCCGTTCCCAGCGTTTAACAATACGCAAACCGTAACGCAAAGCTGACCATGTAAAACGTATTGGTTTTGCTACTCTGCGATAATGTGTTAACAGTGAAACAGAACCTGGGCAGATGAAAGTGCATCGTGTTAACAGTGAAACAGAACCTGGGCAGATGAAAGTGCATCGTGTTAACAGTGAAACAGAACCTGGGCAGATGAAAGTGCATCGTGTTAACAGTGAAACAGAACCTGGGCAGATGAAAGTGCATCGTGTTAACAGTGAAACAGAACCTGGGCAGATGAAAGTGTATTGTGTTAACAGTGAAACAGAACCTGGGCAGATGAAAGTGCATCGTGTTAACAGTGAAACAGAACCTGGGCAGATGAAAGTGTATTGTGTTAACAGTGAAACAGAACCTGGGCAGATGAAAGTGCATTGTGTTAACAGTGAAACAGAATCTCAGAGGTGAAAAAACTGCTTACTTGGCCAATGGAGTGGGAGACAGAAAAACATCGGCAATAAAATGCCCAGGAGACATAATACTGCTAATTACAAGTATTTTTTAAGCAATTTTCTGTTTTTGCTTTGACCGCCGTACAACTACCACAGAACATTCTTCATAAATTATAGCATAGCATTCACGGTATTTAATTTAGTACTTGTTTCCTCTGAGAAACAGACTGGCTGAGAGACAGGCAATAGTGGGCAAAAGGTGAGACAGGCACAATCTTCATAAGGGTTTTCTTTACTGCTGCATCATGGGAATTTTGACCCTTAACGCCTGTCTTTCGATACAGCATTATTTTTCAGCTCCCTCATATTGTACATATCTGGCGCATCTGTGATGAAGCGGGTTTGTGTTCACAGCGTCGTTCACCAGTATTCTAGGCTCGGACTAAAAGCTAGAGTTCTTGCAGCAGTTGGCCGCCAGGGACCGGTAGTGAGCCAGGGTGTTATGACGTCGCAAGCAAATGGTATTTATGAATACCATTTTCAAATGCGTTAAATATACCATATATAAATGGTATATTTAACGCTAAATATGATTTATTTATTTATTTATAAACAAATAAACATTTAGCGTTGGATGCTAAATATTTCCTTGTGACGTCATATATCCTGGCTCTCTAGTGGTCTCTGGCGGCCAACTGCTGCGAAAACTCCAGCTTTTAGTGCGAGCCGTATTCTGTGACCGCATGTATTAGGCATACCATATCATATGCCCACCTACACTTAAACGGCCTTGCACCTACGTACCTATTTTTGTGATTTATATATTGTGTCGTCAGGGGCGGAACTTTTTGTTTTTGGTTGGGGATGCAGTAGCAGGTAAACACCCCTTCCATTTTTGTCTTACATATATAAACAAAAATGAAACATCATGCTGCTATGTGCTCTGGGAGGCATTTGCTTGCTTTTTTCCCAGCTTCGGTAAATTTGCAGTTTAAGCAGACTCCATTAAAAACAAAACAAAACAAAAAACATTTTTTTTGGGTGCTGATTCCAAATATGTCCACTATTTGTGTCATTATTTGTTTCTTCGTTTGGATTAATTTATAGGTATATTGTTTTTTTGTTTTTTATTGTTTAAAAAAAAAAATTGGGTGGGGTGGAAGGGGGGGGGGTCATTGGGTAAAACCATATATTTTCCCCAAACTTCTTGAGTGGGGGCAGCTGCTCCCCCTGCCCCCTCTTCCACAGCCCCTCCCCCTGCCCCTCCCTCCGTTCCTATGCCTATGGTTTGCACATCTGCAAGGTTTTTCAGCGATGACGAACAAATAAAAACGGTGGGACGAAGCGTATCCGTTTTCTTTGCCCACCTTATACCTCATCTTGTGCCAAGCTTTTTATCTTTGATATAACCACTCTTATGTAATATTTGTTTGCGGATTTGAGGTTTTCTCGTCTTTGGGTACCTTTTACTCCATCACATTTCCCTTGCTTAACAAAAGGAACGGTTTTAACAACAAATAACTGACCTCAAAGGGGGTCTTAGCCCCTTGTCCCTGTAAGAGGCGTCTTTAAAACAACAGAACAATCTGATTATGCCGACTTGTTATGCGTTACATTTTACAGTGACGCATAGGTGTCGCCAAGGAGGAGGGGGGGGGGGGGGGGCAAACAGGGACAACGTGCTCCCGGAACCTGGGACTGAATACCTCTTGACATTGATACATATGAATATTTCAGGTTAAGAAAAATGGGGCAGGTTGATGAAATCGGAGGCTCGCCTCGACACCAAACCTGCATTTTTGGGGGTGCAAAATATGATTGATTTTTTTCCTAGTAAAAGTTGTTTCTTAGGACGCGAACGTCTGCCACAAATACTTCTTCTCATACTTTAAATATCTGGTGATGCCAATAGTCCAGGGCCGGTCCTTCTACATATTACAGCTGAGATGTAAAAATATAAAAAAAAATACATGCCCCATATTTCCCACAAGGTAAACAAACTAGGCAGTAGGCAGTAACAGCATTTTAGTATGTTTTCATCTTTGTTAATAAGAAAAAACTAGGCAGTACTTTAGTAATAATAAAAGAGACAAATACGGTGCAGTCATGACAAAATATGGCACATTTATCTTGCATTGCTTTCAATATTTGTGTTGTTTTCGTATAACTTGGTTTGATTGGTGTTGAATAAGCCTATTTTATTTTAAAATGACCTTTACTGATGTGGCCCTCCACTTTTCAACACCATGCCCAGGTATATCTTGTGCAAATAATGTTAGTCAGGCTCAAAAATGATAATCCTGACTTGTAGCCCATTTGGTTTAGGTCTATGATAATGTCTGTTCTTTTTCCAGCTCAGGATGAATGGTATGCTTTCAGACACAAAACATTTATATTATTGGTCAAATTATTCATTAAGTGTCAATTTCACCAACATATTTATACTAAAATGTTAACACATTTGGCCAATTTAAGGGTGTATTGTAATATGTGACCTGTCCATTATCCAGAACTACGCACAATGTGAAAACTGAAATATGCTTCACCTATTCTTGCTTTGCTCATGTTCTTTTTATGTAAGCACCTAGATTGACATTTTGTGTGTCTGAAATTGAAAAAAGATACCTGTTCTTTAGTGTATATGACCATTGACCTATATGTATGACCATTGTGTGTGACCATTCACCTGGTAGTTGTGCTGGTACTGTGCCCTTTTCCTTTTATATTGTTGTTGCGTCTATAACATTGACTTTTTTAAAGTTGGGAGGGGGCTGAATGACAAGTTGGGGGCTGAGCCACAAGTTGAGGGGGCTGAAGCCCCCTCAACTGAATATGATCCTACGCCCCTGTATATTTGTAGTGTCTCATTCTTCCCCCAGCCAAAATGACCAAAACACTTAACCCTATCTGATAGACAGTAAGTCATATTATTGGGGATGCAGATGAAAGACTGGGGATGCAGATCAGAGCATTGGGGATGCACCTGCATCCCCCTAAGTATATAAAGTTCCGCATGTGTGTGTCATACTCGACATTACAAGGGACAAGGAGACAAATTTTCGTTTTTGCAATTTGGTGGGAGACAGTCGCGACGTTTTTTTCACCTCTGCAGAACCTGGGCAGATGAAAGTGCATTGTGTTAACAGTGAAACAGAACCTGGGCAGATGAAAGTGCATCGTGTTAACAGTGAAACAGAACCTGGGCAGATGAAAGTGCATTGTGTTAACAGTGAAACAGAACCTGGGCAGATGCAAGTGCATTGTGTTAACAGTGAAACAGAACCTGGGCAGATGAAAGTGCATTGTGTTAACAGTGAAACAGAACCTGGGCAGATGCAAGTGCATTGTGTTAACAGTGAAACAGAACCTGGGCAGATGAAAGTGCATTGTGTTAACAGTGAAACAGAACCTGGGCAGATGAAAGTGCATTGTGTTAACAGTGAAACAGAACCTGGGCAGATGAAAGTGCATTGTGTTAACAGTGAAACAGAACCTGGGCAGATGAAAGTGTATTGTGTTAACAGTGAAACAGAACCTGGGCAGATGAAAGTGCATTGTGTTAACAGTGAAACAGAACCTGGGCAGATGAAAGTGTATTGTGTTAACAGTGAAACAGAACCTGGGCAGATGAAAGTGCATTGTGTTAACAGTGAAACAGAACCTGGGCAGATGAAGTGCATTGTGTTAACAGTGAAACAGAACCTGGGCAGATGCAAGTGCATTGTGTTCACAGTGAAACAGAACCTGGGCAGATGCAAGTGCATTGTGTTAACAGTGAAACAGAACCTGGGCAGATGAAAGTGCATTGTGCACCATTATCAAACAACCTTCTCTAATTTTCCACTTGGCTACTCAATCTCGCTCTTACCGCCGCCCGAAGGTTTCATTACCACAAGTGGAGTATCAGTGACCCAGTTGGGTTGATAATCACTGACCTGTGGGATGTGAATGCTTTGCCGCCAATGAATCAACAGTCACAGCTCGAATTTCGGATGGATTTGTGTTCTTTCATCTGTTTCCACCTTGTCTTATCTACAATGGTAAAAACGAAAAGCCGCGCTTCTAAATCAGTAATTTTCTAGCCGTACGTCTGTCTGTCTGTGTATGTGTCCTCATTTATTTAGCCACACGCACAGCACAGACGGAAGCACCGATGACGGTGACATTTGCACACACGACAGCTTCAAGCTTTGTGACGATCCACGGCAAAGAATCAAGTCACTCCGATGCCGGTGTCGGTCATAGAACGCGCCAGAAGGGGGCATGTTTTCCTTCTCTCGCAATGATAAATCCCACGGTACAGAATACTATAAATCCAATCCAAATAGCCGGTGCTTGAAAAAGCTTTTAGCATTAGCTCGATGCTATTGGTTCTAGGAACCTCAGCTGAGCGGGGCCGCTAACTAAATACAACGCTGTAATTCCTGTTTTGGTCGGCGTAATTCGGGTCGGCAAAGCTTGCCACCAAATATCATATTACCAGTAAGACGCCGAAGTTGGCGATGAACGAGCGAGCGTGAAGAAATATGGTAGTGGTGAATTTCAACTCCATCGGGCAAATAGTTTCTGAGATACAAAAAGGGTGCGCACGTACGCACGTGCAGAAGCACCCCACCCCTGACTTGTGGGAAAGTGGCGGCCGAGAGGTCCCTAACCACGCACAAAATTTGGGCACAATCGGCTCAGCCATTCCTGATATATATAATAGGGGTGTGCACGTGCGCACGTGCAGAGGCACCCCATCCCTGACTTGAGGGAAAGTGGCGGCTGAGAGGTCCCTAACCACACACCAAATTTGAACACAATCGGCTCAGCCATTCCTGCGATATAGAATAGGGGTGCACATGTGCGCACGTGCAGAGGCACTCCATCCCTGACTTGTGGGAAAACGGCGACTGAGGGGTTCCTAACCACACCCCAAATTTGAACACAATAGGCTCAGCCGTTCCTGAGATATAAAATGCACGTGCGCACGTGCAGAGGCACCCCGCCAATAACTTGTGGGAAAGTGGCGGCTGAGAGGTCCCTAACCACACACCAAATTTGAACACAATCGGCTCAGCCGTTGCGGGGTTATTGCGAGGAAACACCTTCCAACACCCCTCACGCGGCACGCGCCACGCGCAGTGGTAGTCACCCACGTGAGTCGGCACTGGTCTCAAACAGGGTAGGTTGGATGTGTTCCATTCGGTCTCGGTTCCTTCAGTCTTGACCACACGCCAGGTCTCGCGGAAAGCAACTGTGTATTTGTCTCTGGACAGGCGGTCACTCGGGTTGGGCGGCCTCAGCCGCAGGCCATTGGAGATGCCAACTCGGCCATCTGGGTTCACCATTAGAGATGCAAACACCTCCCCCAGATATTCTCACACCTCCCCCAAGACGCACGGACGAATATGCAGTGAAAAAGGAAGAGTGAGTGGCATCTGACAATCGCACAGTTCTCACAAATCAATTAACGTTTTAAACAAACAGAATAAAGTAGCAACTTATAACGGAGAGGCGAATATAGGTACCCATAAACGATCAGAAGCCACGCTAGCGCATTGCGATGCATATAGGTGTAACGTTAATTGCCAGATCATAACGATCCGATCCGATCATATAACCATATCAAGGGTGGTACGTTTTCGTTCCCCAGCTGACAGAGAGCTGTTTCGCTGGATGTCTGGTTCTGGTGCTGCGTCGAGGCTCCGGTGCCTCGGTGGCAGGTGGTGGCGCTGTGTGAGGCGCCAGCGATGTACGGCGACACGGCACAGATGTCGGCGGCCGTGCGCCGCGCCGCAGCCCAGGTGGCGGCGGCAGTGCACTACGGTGCAGCCCAGGTGGCGGCGGCAGTGCACTACGGTGCAGCCCAGGTGGCGGCGGCAGTGCACTACGGTGCAGCCCAGGTGGCGGCGGCAGTGCACTACGGTGCAGCACGGGTGACGGCGGCCGTGCGCCGCGCCGCAGCCCAGGTGGCGGCGGCAGTGCACTACGGTGCAGCCCAGGTGGCGGCGGCAGTGCACTACGGTGCAGCCCAGGTGGCGGCGGCAGTGCACTACGACGCAGCACGGGTGACGGCGGCAGTGCACTACGGTGCAGCACGGGTGACGGCGGCAGCGGTGCACTGGGGCGCAGCGCAGACGGCGGCGGCGGTGTACTGCGGCGCAGTATGGGTGACGGCTGGTCTCTCCGCGGTAGCTGCTGCTGCTGAGTGGCGGTTGACGGAGGCGACGGGTTCTCGGAGCTGAGGGTACGATGGGGTCTCAGATAGCGCCGGTTTCTCCAGAGAAGTCGTCCGCTCGGCAGCTTCACAGTGTAGTCTCGCCTGGCTCCCACACCAGTGATGCTGCCGGTGCGATCCCACACTCTGGTGGCAGGATCCTGAACCAGGATTCGCTGTCCGACGCGGAGTGCCGGATGGGAGTGCGCTGCTGCGTTGTAGCGTTCTTCGGTACGCTGTCTCTGCTCCATGACACCGGCATCACATGCTTCCGCCGCCTTCTGCCATTGTGGCGCGAAAGCATGTCGTCCACCAGCATGTCGTCCACCACCTTCACCGTGTCGGGGATGTCGCCGAGCGCGCTGTCACCGCGGCGGTTATACACATCGCCCGAGTGTGTGATACCCATTGGTACGCGCTTGTAGCGAAACCGTCCCCACGGCGTGATGAAACACGTGAGGTCACGGTCCTCTTCTCTCAGAGCCAGCTGGTGGTAGCCGGCTTTGCAGTCCATTTTTGTGAAGAGTTTGGCACCAGTTGTGATGGATGACACGGCGTCCTTAGGCCTACGCGCGGGATGTACTGGTCTTTTCACGAACCGGTTGAGTTTCGTGAAGCCCACGGTGATTCGGCAGCCCACATTTTTGCCGTCCGAGTCTGTCTTAGACACCGGACACAGAGGGTGGCACCATTCAGTTGGGTGTTCAACTGGTTCGATGATCTCGTGTTCCAAGAGTTCATCGAGTTTCCGGTGGACGTCATCTCGCCAGTTGTATGGAATGCTGCGGGCGCACGTTTGAGCGTATGGCACCGCGTCGTCTGTGAGTTCAATCGTCATGGGCTCACCCGTCATCTGACGCAGGCCCGACTCGACGTCGAACACTCTCGGGAATTCGGCTTTCAGCGCTGCGAAGTGTTCTTGACGTTGTTGCATGGATGGTGTGTCACCGTTCTCTCTCATGATTTTCTTAATCCAGTCAGGAGGACAGCTCCTGTTGACAGGGCTGGCTGAGTGCTGTCTGTCGGCGTGCCGGCGGGAGATCGAGCGACGTGTCGTCGTTGGTACGCTCCGGCTGCGTTTGTCGGCTCCTGTGGTGTACGTGGCTCCGCGTCCTGCACCGTGGGCGGCGCCGGCAGCTCCAGTCCCGTTCGGTGCAGTCCCGCGCGCGGCGGCGGCGGCGCCAGTGGCCATGGGGGCGGCGACGCCGGCAGCCCCGGCCCCACTCTCTGCGGCGGCGGCGGTGGCGCCAGCGGCTATGGGGGCGGCGCCGGCGTTCTCGGTGGCGACGACCCCTGTGGGGACCGCAGGAGACGATTGACGATCCTCCAGACGTCGGATCTGTCGTGGGAAGTCAGAGGGCAGGATTCCGAGCTGGACACAGTCGTGCCACGACAGAAGCGGTGTGTGGAGCGACTCTAACGCCGATACCTCCGCTGTGTGTGTGTGACGTCACCCAGCTGCAGCGTCAGGTCACACATTCCCACGCAGCACATTCGACGTCTGTCTGCTGTCCACAGTGTCGTTCTCGACGGAGTCAAGTTGTGCAAACTGACACCCATGCGTTCCGCATGCCCCGAGAGATGGCAGAAACTTCCGCACCGGTGTCAGGAGTCCACGCGCAGGTCGCGACGCGACCATCATGGCAGCGGGTCTCGATTTTTACTTGCGGAGACCGTTTGGTTGATCTGCTTCGCAGGCGCACATCAGACACGTACACATTCAGAAGTGCCGCAGTGTCCGACTCTTCGGAGCTGTAGTCGTCGTAATCGCCGTAGATGTCGTCGTGGTCGGGCTCTCCGCAGATGCCGGCCACCTGGCGGCTGTCTGAGCGTTCTCGACGACGACTGAAGGTGCCGCTGGCTCGCTGGGGTCGGCGTGTATAGGTGGCGCTGTCGGCGCCACTCGATCCCCGTCGGTGATCACGACCCCGGCCGGCGCTGAGACGCTGGGTGCAGTCTTCTCCGCGCACTCGTTCGTGGCCGCGGCCGGAGCCGGCGGCGCTTGGCAGGCTGCCTCCGCGAGCCCGATCGCGGCAGACAGCGGCGAAGTAGTCGCGCTCGCGGCAGATGTTGCAGGTGCGGCCGAAAGCAGGACACTGCCGGGTATCACGGTGTCGCGCCGCACCACATCGACGGCACCACTCCGTCTCAGCACCGACGAAACGCCCTTGGCTTCTCTCACGTCGATACCGCGAGATTCGACTGACGGTCGTGGGTTCACTGATCGCAGAATTGTTGCTTGTAGCACACTCCGACGCGCGACAGAGGTCCAGCGCCTTCTCGAATGTCAAGTCAGGCGTCTCGAGCATACGTCGTCGAGCATCACTGTCATTCGTGCCCACCACAATGTGGTCACGGAACCGATCATCGACACAGTGCTTGCAAAAATCACAACAAGCGGCGATTTCTTTTAAGGCGCACACGTACTCCTCGATCGTCTCTCCGGTCTGCTGCAGCCGCGAGGTGAAGTCCTTGCGATCGATGCCAATGTTCCGCTGCCGTCGCAGATAGGTGTGCATGGCATCGATGGTCTGGTCCATGGTGGCGGCTGCTGGGAGCTGCAGGCCGAATACGACAACACGGGCCCAGTCGTCGTCCAGTACGGCGACGAGTGCTGCTTTCTGCTCGGGTGGTGGCAGCTCACGGATGCGGGTGAGCGGGCAGTATCCCTCGAACTTCCTCTTCCATGACTCGAACTCCATGAGGGATGCTGATGAATGAAGCCGTGGTACCGGTGTTCCGGTTGCTGGAATTTTGATCCGGGGTCGGGCGCCGGCCACGCCCCCGGCCGGGGCGGCGGCAGCGGGGGCGGCGGCAGCCTCGCGCCCGCCGGCGGCGGCGCCCGGTTGGAGGTGCTGTAGCAGCGCCGTGATTTGTGCGTCACGGCGGGCCGCTAGCTCCAACTGTTGTCCGAGTAAGCAGGTGAGCATTTCCGTCGACGTCTCCACCGGCGTAGCCGTCGACGTCCCGGCCGGCGCAGCCGCCGCACCGCCGGTGAACGTCTCCGCCGGTGTAACCGCAGCGGGTTTGATGTCCTCGTCCGTGTCCGACATCGCAGTCACAGAATATCGCGTTTCACTGAACGGTCCACTGCAGAACACGTATCACTATTGGCACAGAATATCGCACACGAGACCCGCGCTTCACTGAACAACTACCGACCGCGCCATGTTCCGTTGGGTCTCGGTTCCTTCAGTCTTGACCGCACGCCAGGTCTCGCGGAAAGCAACTGTGTATTTGTCTCTGGACAGGCGGTCACTCGGGTTGGGCGGCCTCAGCCGCAGGCCATTGGAGATGCCAACTCGGCCATCTGGGCTCACCATTAGAGATGCAAACAGGATGGGGCTGCTCAGCAAAGAAGCCCGCTTGTCAATCGGACGTGCGATTGCAGAGATATTAGCTTGTCAAAAGCGTCGCCACGGGCCGGGCCGAGCCGGGTCGGGCCGCTCATATTCAGTTTTTTTTTTGGCGCTCGCTCTTCCTTCCGTGGTTTATGGGAAAAATCTGATTATGAGCGGCCCAGCCCGACCCGACCCGTGACGACGCTTTTGAGAGGCTCATATCTCTGCAACCGCACGCCCGATTGACAAGCGGACTTCTTTGCTGAGCAGCCCCATCTAGCCTACCCTGTTTGAGACCAGTGCCGACTCATGTGGGTGACTACCACTGCGCCTGGCGCCTGCCGCGTGAGGGGCGTTGAAAAGTGCAGAGGTGAAAAAACTGTTTACTTGGCCACTGGAGTGGGAGACAGAAAAACATCGGCAATAAAATGCCCAGGAGACATAATACTGCTGATTACAAGTATTTTTTAAGCAATTTTCTGTTTTTGCTTTGACCGCCGTACAACTACCACAGAACATTCTTCATAAATTATAGCATAGCATTCACGGTATTTAATTTAGTACTTGTTTCCTCTGAGAGACAGACAGGCTGAGAGACAGGCAATAGTGGGCAAAAGGTAATACCTGGCGAGACAGGCACAATCTTCATAAGGGTTTTCTTTACTGCTGCATCATGGGGAATTTTGACCCTTAACGCCTGTCTCTCGATACAACATTATTTTTTAGCTCCCTCATATTGTACATATCTGGCGCATCTGTGATGAAGCGGGTTTGTGTTCACAGCGTCGTTCACCAGTATTCTAGGCTCGGACTAAAAGCTAGAGTTCTCGCAGCAGTTGGCCGCCAGGGACCGGTAGTGAGCCAGGGTGTTATGACGTCCCAAGCAAATGGTATTTATGAATACTATTTTCAAATGCGTTAAATATACCATATATAAATGGTATATTTAACGCTAAATATGTATTTATTTATTTATTTATAAACAAATAAACATTTAGCGTTGGTTGCTAAATATTTCCTTGTGACGTCATAGATCCTGGCTCACTAGTGGTCTCTGGCGGCCAACTGCTGCGAAAACTCCAGCTTTTAGTGCGAGCCGTATTCTGTGACCGCATGTATTAGGCATACCATATCATATGCCCACCTACACTTACACGGCCTTGCACCTACGTACTTATTTTTGTGATTTATATATTGTGTCGTCAGGGGCGGAACTTTTTGTTTTTGGTTGGGGATGCAGTAGCAGGTAAACACCCCCTTCCATTTTTTTCTTACATATATAAACAAAAATGAAACATCATGCTGCTATGTGCTCTGGGAGGCATTTGCTTGCTTTGTTCCCAGCTTCGGTACATTTGCAGTTTAAGCAGACTCCATTAAAAACAAAACAAAACAAAAATACTTTTTTTTTGGGTGCTGAATCCAAATATGTCCACTATTTGTGTAATTATTTGTTTCTTCGTTTGAATTAATTTATAGGTATATTGTTTGTTTGTTTGTTGTTTTTTTACATTTTTTTTTGGTGGGGTGGAAGGGGGGGGGGGGGGGTTATTGGGTAAAACCATATATTTTCCCCAAACTTCTTGAGTGGGGGCAGCTGCTCCCCCTGCCCCCTCTTCCACCGCCCCTCCCCTGCCCCTCCCTCCGTTCCTATGCCTATGGTTTGCACATCTGCAAGGTTTTCAGCGATGACGAAAAAATAAAAACGGTGGGACGAAGCGTATCCGTTTTCTTTGCCCACCTTATACCTCATCTTGTGCCAAACTTTTTTATCTTTGAGATAACCACTCTTATGTAATATTTGTTTGCGGATTTGAGATTTTCTCTTCTTTGGGTACCTTTTACTCCATCACATTTCCCTTGCTTAACAAAATGAACGGTTTCAACAACAAATAACTGACCTCAAAGGGGGTCTTAGCCCCTTGTCCCTGTAAGTGGCGTCTTTAAAACAACAGAACAATCTGATTATGCCGACTTGTTATGCGTTACATTTTACAGTGGCGCATAGGTGTCACCAAGGAGGAGGGGGGGGGGGGGGGGGGGCAAACGGGGACAACGTGCTCCCGGAACCTGGGACTGAATACCTCTTGACATTGATACATATGAATATTTCAGGTTCGGAAAAATGGGGCAGGTTGATAAAATCGGAGGCTCGCCTCGACACCAAACCTGCATTTTTGGGGGTGCAAAATATGATTGATTTTTTTCCTAGTAAAAGTTGTTTCTTAGGACGCGAACGTCTGCCAGAAATACTTCTTCTCAAACTTTAAATATCTGGTGATGCCAATAGTCCAGGGCCGGTCCTTCTACATATTACAGCTGAGATGTAAAAATAAAATAAAATACGTGCACCATATTTCCCACAAGGTAAACAAACTAGGCAGTAGGCAGTAACAGCATTTTAGTATGCTTTCATCTTTGTTAATTAAAAAAAACTAGGCAGTACTTTAGTAATAATAAAAGAGACAATTACGGCGCAGTCATGACAAAATATGGCGCATTTATCTTGCATTGCTTTCAATATTTGTGCTGTTTTCGTATAACTTGGTTTGATTGGTGTTTAATAAGCCTATTTTATTTTAAAATGACCTTTACTGATGTGGCCCTACACTTTTCAACACCATGACCAGGTATATCTTGTGCAAATAATGTTAGTCAGGTTCAAAAATGATAATCCTGACTTGTAGCCCATTTTGTTTAGGTCTATGATAATGTCTGCTCTTTTTCCAGCTCAGGATGAATGGTATGCTTTCAGACACAAATACTTATATTATTGGTCAAATTATTCATTAAGTGTCAATTTCACCAACATATTTATACTCAAATTTTAACACATTTGGCCAATTTAAGGGTGTATTGTAATATGTGACCTGTCCATTATCCAGAACTACGCACAATGTGAAAACTGAAATATGCTTCACCTATTCTTGCTTTGCTCATGTTTTTTTATGTAAGCACCTAGATTGACATTTTGTGTGTCTGAAATTGAAAAAAGATACCTGTTCTTTAGTGTGTATGACCATTGACCTATATGTATGACCATTGTGTATGACCATTGACCCGGCAGTTGTGTTGGTACTGTGCCCTTTTCCTTTTATATTGTTGTTGCATCTATAACATTGACTTTTTTTTAAAGTGGGGGGGGGGGCTGAATGACAAGTTGGGGGCTGAGCCACAAGTTGAGGGGGCTGAAGCCCCCTCAACTGAATATGATCCTACGCCCCTGTATATTTGTACAGTGTCTCATTCTTCCCCCAGCCAAAATGACCAAAACACTTAACCCTATCTGACAGACAGTAAGTCATATTATTGGGGATGCAGATGAAAGACTGGGGATGCAGATCAGAGCATTGGGGATGCACCTGCATCCCCCTAAGTATATAAAGTTCCGCATGTGTGTGTCGTACTCGACATTACAAGGGACAAGGAGACAAATTTTCGTTTTTGCAATTTGGTGGGAGACAGTCGCGACGTTTTTTTCACCTCTGGAAAAGTGTTTTCTCGCAATAACGCCGCAACGGCTGGGCAGATTATGTGCAAATTTCGTGTGTGGTTTGGGACCCCCCAGCCGCCACTTTCACACAATTCAGGAGTGGGGTGACTGCACGTGCGCACGTACGCACCCCTCTGCACCCCTTTCCTATATCTCAGGAACGGCTGAGCCGATTGTGTTCAAATTTGGTATGTGGTTAGGGACCTCTCATCCTCCAGTTTCCCACAAGTCATGGGTGGGTGCCTCTGCACGAGCGCACGTGCACACCCCTATTATGTATCTCAGGAACGGCTGAGCCGATTGTGTTCAGATTTGATGTGTGGTTAGGGACCTCTCAGCCGCCGCCTTTCCACAAGTCAGGGTGGGGTGGCTTTGCACTTGCGCACGTGCACACCCCTATGCTATATCTCTGGAACGAATGAGCCAATTGTGTTCAAATTTAGTGTGTGGTTAGGAACCTCTCAGCCCCACGTGCCCACAAGTCAAAGGTGGGTGCCTCTGCCCGTGCGTACGTGCGCACCCTTTTTTGTATCTCGGAAACTACTTGCCCGATCGAGTTGAAATTCCCCATACATTTCCTTCGCGCTCGCTCGTTCATCGCCGACTACGGCGCCTTACTGGTAAATGCAATTTGCCAACGATTCAGTGTAACCCCAAATAAATTAACGGCACCACCGACGCCAACGACGTCGCCTCTTGCTTGTGTTAAACTAAACCCGTTAAAACGACAGACATATATCTCCAGCGAGTAAACTATTTTCATAGTCAGGTTCTCGGTACTTTGCAACAATACGCATTGATCATGTCCTGTGCATTCACACAGGTATCACACACAGGTTACTGCTCAGTCTTGATTCCACAAAATCCATAGCCACAGCTATCTTCACCTGCACACATTGTCAAGGAATGATCTTGATGGACATATTTGGCCACATTTAAAATCATTGAATATAGCTGGTAAAAAATTTGGTATTTTTTCTCACCCAAGGCAAAAAGCAAGTATATAGATCCTGAAAGCAAATGGACAGACTGAAGCACCTCGCAGATGTTGCAAACGAGCAGCATCAATTTGTGTTTTTCCCTGACAGCGGGCTAAATCGTCTGAGCCACCAGAACGCTGTCTCTGTTAGCAGAAAGTGAGCGGAAAAGATGCGAACCTGAAGCTATCACCTATCCATTCACGTACAATCCGCTTTCTTCTCTATCCATATCCACTGGAATCCGTAAGCCTCACACATTATCCATCCCGAAACAACCGTACATATCCACAATGAAAATGCTGCTCTGAAACATTATCCATCCCGAAACAACCGTACATATCCACAATGAAAATGCTGCTCTGAAGATGAAAACAATGTGTGGAATAGCTAATAGCTATTAGCTATGTTTGCAGCATCTTCAAATACATTTATAAGATTTTATCCAAAGCCGTTTCGCCGTTTCGGAGCCGTTTCGCCTGTTGCAGCCTTCATTTTTTTTTTAATGAATATACGAAGTGTTTGCCGATGTATTTTTTATTATGCATGTGCAGACATTGATGACTCGATTAACAACAAGGGTTCCTAATACTTTAAAAAGCTATCGAAGTTCCTATCTTCGTTTAACTGGATCAGCTGAAGTATGCGGGTATTTCACTGTCGGCCATACCATGGTCGCCCTGGTTCAGCTCCGCGATCAAATGTCGTTTGTTCCACGCTGTTTTGCTAGCAGTGTCCATGACACCTGACCCAGGCGTGGAACAAACGACATTTGATCGCGGAGCTGAACCAGGGCGACCATGGTATGGCCGACAGTGAAATACCCGCCTACCTCAGCTGATCCATTTAAACGAAGATAGGAACTTCGATAGCTTTTTAAAGGAGTAGGAAACCTCGTTGTTAATCGAGTCATCACACTCTGAGTCATCAATGCATAATACAAATAAATCCGCAAACGCTTGGTATATTCATAAAAAAGCATGTAACAATCTCAGTTAAATGCCGACATATTGTCATGACAAAATTACAATTACCATGAAATCAGCGAGGCAAGAATACATTGAATGAACGCAGAATTCGAATATTGAATAAATATACGTCGCCCAAACTTAGGGCTAGGGCACAATAGAATTCGAAATCGTAGAAAAAAAGAAACATGTTTACATGTTTTTCTGAGTTCAAATATTTCCACCAGGCCGTCGCTCGGAAAGTGGGAGGAGCTTGTTTGTGTGTGTGTGCGTTTGTGTGTGTGTCTGTCCAACGGAGTATATTGGCACGTGGAGCCCAAACGGCTGGGCCGATTTCGATGCGGGTGGCACTGTTCGATGCGGCAACACTGCGGACAGATGATGGTACCATTTGCGGGTAAATCGATGGACGTGGCACGTGTCAAGTGCCA